>VMDR010013800.1:0-24457 GCA_007922815.1 Macrotus californicus | reverse complement strand
GACCACCAGCTTACATCATACACCAGGATAAACTCAAAATGGATAAAAGACCTAAAAATAAGTCATGATATCATAAAAATCCTAGAGCAAAACATAGGCAGTAAAATTTCAGATATCTTGCATAGCAATATTGTTGCTGATATATCTCCTAAAGCAAAGGAAATAAAGGAATAAATAAACAAATGGGACTACATCAAATTTAAAAAGCTTTTACAGGGCTGAAGAAACCATCACCAAAATTAAAAGGGAACCCACTGTATTGGACAACATATTTGCTAATCACACATTGGACCAGGGTTTATTACCAAAATACATAAAAAACTTATAGAACCTAATACCAGGAAGACAAACAATCCCATCAAAAAATAGGCAAAGGAACTGAACAGACACTTTTCCAAGAAGGATGTATAGATGGCCCATAGACATATGAAAAGATGCTTAACATCAGTAGCCATCAGAGAGATGCAAAGTATGGAATTTCCTCAAAAAATTGAAATGGAACTGCCTTTTGACCCAGCAATTCCACTCCTGGGAATATATTCTAAGAATTCTGAAACACCAATTCAAGCACCCCTATACTAGCAGTGCTATTTACAATAGCCAATATTTAGAAGCGGCCTAAGTGCCTATCATTAGATGAGTGGATCAAAAAACTCTGGTACATTTACACAATAGAATACTATGCAGCAGTAAAAAAGAAGGAGTTCTTACCTTTTGTGACAGCATGGATGGAGCTGGATATTATGCTAAATGAAATAAGCCAGTCAGTGAAAGGCAAATACTATATGATCTCACTTATAAGTAGAATCTAATGAACAAAATAAACTAATGAGCAAAATAGAACCAGAGGCATGGAAACATGGTACAGACTGACAGTCGTAAGAAGGGAGTGGGGAGATGGGGACTGGTTCAAAGAAGGTGAAGGGATTAGTCAAAGAACATGTATGAATGACCCATGGATGTAGACAATGGTGTGGGGATTGAATGGTAGTCAGGGAGTGGGCAGAGTAGAGGGGCATATAGGGGAAAATTGGGGCAATTGTAATAGCCTAAACAATAAAATATTTAAATTTTAAAAAATAATTATTTTTAAAAATAAGGGAGGTGATAATTTAGAAGAGTTAACAAGGGAAATAAGAGCAGAATTGACCAAGAACAAATAAAAGGTTTGAAGATAACACAAAGTTCTACCTCAGGGTGAAGGTTCATCCTTGAGTGGGGCCAGTCTTTGTTAGTATGGGAATAGAAAAGATAGATAAGAGTCAGGAGTGAGGTTTTTGCCTTGAGTGTGAGAAAAAGAGAGGGAAATCAGGCCATGGCCAGGCCCAGGCCCTAACCAGCTGGTTAGAGCGTTGTCCTGAAACACCAAGGTTGCAGGTTCTATCTCTGGTCAGAGTACATACAAGAATCAATCAATGACTGCATTGATAAGTGTAAAAACAAATCGTTGCTCTCTCTCTCTCTTCCCCTTCCTCTCTCTCTTTTGCTCACTTTCTCTCTCCCCCTTCTTCTCTCTCTAAAATCAATAAATAACAAAGAGAGAAAGAGGAAGGAAGGAAGGAAGGAAGGAAGGAGGGAGGGAGGGAGGGAGGGAGGGAGGGAGGAAGATCAGAGCATTACACACCTTCCCAAAATCAAACAATGCAATCACATGGAGATCAAGCCAAACTCCAAGGACACCTAGAAAGGCTAAAGCTTATCAGTAACAGATAAATATTGACTAGGAAGTGAGGCCAGTATGGGGGTGCTGCATAAGGAGCAACTGGGACACAGGCAGCCAAAAGTAGACTAAATCTCTCTTCCAATCTTGCAACTTTCTCTGCACTGATCCTGTTCTTAGGCCTTCCTTCTTCACAGAAGCCACCATTGCCTGCTCCCTGTTCTAGTCTCTGAGAACAATAGCTGAGTATCCAGCACTGTAGGTAATTAATAATGACACTGGCTGACAGTTATTCTAGCAGTTGCCTCATGGCAAGGTAAGCCTGACTTCACAGGGATTGTTATCTCCTTGAATCCTTGGAGCAAACAGATGAGTCTCAGTGAGCCAAGATCAGAGCGAGGGAACTGGGATTCAGCTGGGATGACCTGAGCCCAGGGCCCAACCCCCTAAACAGGAAGCAGTCCTATAATTACAGTCCATTAGCTTCAACCTCTCTGACTTTCTCTCCTTCAAGAAAACATTTCAGCACACAAACATTTTGTGTTTAGGGATTACACTGAATCCACCCTAATTTACGTGAAAAATAATTCACAAATTTTAGGTGTTCAATTATTATTACTAATAAATTACCTGTAACAAATCTCACAACTGATTGTGCTACACATGTGTAATAATACTATGGTTGAGAACTGCACTACCCACGTGTTTACTCTCCAAAACACTTCTTAAAATTTTTTCTATATTTACTTAAAGCCCTTAAGTTTTCTTATTTATTTCACTCATCAATGCCAGATATCACAGAAAATTATAATCTCCTTGAGAGAAAGAATTAATTTGTCTTAAAACTTGTCTTAAAAACTTTTTTAATTAAAAAAACTTTTTAAAAAGATCTTTAAATCTTTAAAACATCGAGAACATCTAGTCACAAAGGAATCACTTAAACATTTTCTGAGAGAATCAAATTAGTACTGAGGTAAGAATAAGAACAGGCAATATTAGGGCGGGGCTTTCCTGCTTATTAAACCTTTCCCTCAAGTGATCAGGTTTCTTTAGAAAGTACACAGAAAAGAATCAGAGACCCAGTCCAAGGGAGGTATATTGGCTATGACTGAGCTGGGGTTTTTCTCCGGTCTTCTGGGAGAGGACATGACTCAAGAGGTTTTCTAGAATCATGATTAAGTAGTTAAAAGAATATAATGACATAGGTGGATCTATATCCTGTTAACTCTGCATCCCAGTGCATTCCAGCAGATCCTCACAAGCCTGTGCCTGCCTAAATAAGATCTTACCACAAGTCACACAGACCTAACTCCATTAACATGCAAATGAAATTTATTCTGCACACAAAGAACATGTATGCTTACCTGGCAATATAACTCAATGCTTTAAAAATGGGGGTGGGATAACTGATGCAAATTTCTCAGTAAGGCTTTCTGAGATAGATAAAAATAAAGTAATTTACCGAGATGATCAAAATTTAAAAGCTTAGAGCAGAGCAAACACTTGGTGTTAAGAATGATATGTTTTAACATATTCTGCAAGCTAAAAAGATAAGAAGAAATGAAAACATTAGTATATGCAACTTCTAGAATAATTGTCACAAACAAAGGCTCATGCTTGTGTCTGTAACATCTAAGGAGTTGCAACTTCTTCGTTTGGGGACTTCCAGCAGGGAGATTAAGGACATGAGATTTGGAGCCAGACAGGCCTGCCTGGGAGCACTCCGTAAATGTTAGCTACCATTCTCACTGTGGGGGAAGGGGAAACTTTCAGTCCCCTCCCCTGACCCTTTTCCTCTGGAGATGAAGGAGCAAAAGGGCCATATCTTCCTAAGGGGTAGGGATCCCTCTGTGTTCTGTGACCGCTCTTCCCTGGCACACACCTGGCTGGGTGAATACACTGCTCCAAGAGTTGGCCCTGTCACCTCCTTCTGATGCTTTTGTACTGCCCTCAGGTGTACAGCTGGATGGTGAATTACATCTAAGGCCTGTTCCTAGATCAACTAGCTAGCTCTGCCTCACCCTCCATATTGCTAAGTTTCAGATCCCAAGACTTAGAAGAAAGTCAGCACTAATTTTGCCTTCAGTTCAGGCCCCAAGGAGGAGAAGTGGATGTCAGAGAGCATTTGGACATTGCTGATTCAGTCATATCATTAATAACACCAGAATCCTACTATAACCCAAATTGTTGTTATTATCATTCTTTTCGTTGCTATTATAATTGACTCTTAAGTGAGTAAGATCAGTTGTGTGGTTGTCCTAGAAGTCACCTGCTTCAGTCCTATCTTTACATTTCTCACCTACTGGTTAATATTCCTATTGTTTTAGGTATCCTTTATTATCAGACACTATAGTAGCCACTTCTGTATATCCCTCTTTTATCTCAATATTAATTAATTAGTCTTCAATATATTTATCCTGAAAGTAACCGTCTCCATTTTATATAAGAGAAAGTGAACACGTTAAGTAATGTCTAAAATAACACAGCTCATGAGTAGAAGCCCCAGGTTTGAAAATCCAGATCTGTTTTGATACCAAAGAGCATTCTTCATGCTGACGTCACTGCTTTGCCATTCCCACCTCCAGCCCCTTGAGAACTTCAGTTGCTTGAGTTTGATGGGAATGGAATCAAAGTCAATCTCTACGTATGTTCGTGGTTCCCTTATCTGTTGATTCAATTCCCTTTCTCAAACCACCACAGTGCATATCATCCACTACCCCTAACCCATTGAAAAGCTTTCTCCACGTATGTCAGTTATCTTTGCTTCAAAATCAGGACCTCTGGATTTTCAGAACAGGCCTCAATTAGGGCAAGTCACCCAACTGCTCCCTCTTGTCACTCCGTGTTTACCACCAAAGCTCATGAACACAAGTTTCAGCTGTAGGAGGAACACAGCTCTCTCATCACTGAGATCCTAGACAGACTGGATGGGAGGTAGAAGAGTTTAAATCTCATTTTTTTTATGTCAGAAGAGAGGTGGAAAAGGAAAAACATCCAGATATTTTCATGTGATATTGGAAAAAGCCCTTTACCTTTTGGCAATCTTCTCTTCGGTCAGAAAGAGCACCCACTCTTTGTGGTATAAGCAATACCTCCAGGCTTGTCAGGCATTTTGAGAAAGCCAGACGTGAAAACACAAGGTTGCAACTGAGCAGAAGGAAGAATGGTATGCTTAGGGAGCAATAATAAAATTGATAAATGATAAGACATTGTATGTTGTGAAACACTGTTGGTTCAGTCTGAAAGGATCAAAGATAGGCCTTGCTTCAAAAAATAATGCCAGGCCAGTAGATTTGACTCCATTTTGTTAGAATATTTTACTAACAATTCCCTTTCAACCACCTTTATAAACCGTCATCTTCTGACCTCAGGTCTCTTTGTCGAATACAAATTTTAGTAGGAAATCCCAAAGTTCATTCAAGTTTTTAATCAGTTATCAGGGATTATTTTAACCAGAATGATCTCATTATACTGTTTGTTGTGAGTTTCTTAAAAAGAAAAGCAGAATCTCCAGAAAGCTGTCTATCCAGATAGCACACACATTTCAGTCTTCCCTGAAATCAGTTGAGCAAGGGCTTCTATGTACTTTCCTGAGAATTAAACAATCACCAAAGCAAAAAAGACTCAAAATTGTCATGTGAATTCAGAGAACATGCCAGAAACTTGACCCCAGACAATACCAGGCCACTTGCAGTCACTCCAAAGACAGAGAAAAGATGTTTGAAAAAGCATATTCAACTTGATGATGAGACACTGGCCCCCTGCCCAGATGGCCATTTGCCTCCTTCTTCATGAGGCTCTCTTCCTCATCCACTGAGACTGAATGGAGGCTTCATTTCCAAACCTGTGTAGGATGCACCTCTTCTGTGTCCCCATAGAACACTGTGCTTACCTTCATCACAATACCATGGATGCTGTAATCACTTGTCTGTGTCCTTTGTATCTCCTATTAGAATGTGAAGGGAGGGGGGGAACCGTGGCTTTTTTCTCTCTATCGAAAGTACCTAGCTCAAGCTCTTGTGCATAGGTTGGATGAATGTTTCTTGAATGAATGGATTCATAAATGGAATGGATGGGATGATATAACAACAAATAAGTAAGCACATGAATGAAGGACTAGCACAGCCTCAGATGCAGGTTTGGAATTCCGCTCTGGTCCAGATCATCCCCATGGCAAGGGTCCTTTCTGTAGCAGGAACAGTAGATCAAGATGATAAGTTCCACTGACTAGTTGCACTATATAAGCATATAAATGTCACCTTTCCTCTAAAAATACCAACATATCAGCCCAAGTCTTGCAAACCCTTGTGTAACCTCTTCCTCTTCCCTCACTGAGATGATTCTAGACATAGGCTGTACACCTAAGACACCAGATCTGACCAAAGAATCCCACTTCCCTCTGGGCAAAATTCATCAGACATCACAAGTTCCCAAACTTTACCCAGCAGGACCCAAAAGACCATACCGTCCATAAAACCTTCAGCTTTAGAAACAAGGAGATAGAGGGCAGGAAGAATAAGGAATAGAAATATCTCAGCCAAAAACCTAGGGGCACTCCTTGTGCCCCCAGGGCAGAAAGAACCACTGGACTGATGCCAAAAGTGGTAACAAGTGTGTCCCAAGACAAATTGCAATCATCCCTTGGCTTCGGAACTCAAACCCAAAAGCTCATTTGAAATTATTGCATTCCTCTCTGTGCTACCTGTCTAAGGCACTGAAAACTCTCACGCCTTTCATTTCTCCTAAAGTTCCTCATCTATGTTTTTGCCCATGCCATATAGACTGGCCCGACCTGCAGGAGAGATATGGGGGGAAGGGAGAAAGAAATGAAGATCACCACCACCATTGATTGAGAGCATTTGCAGGGCACAAGTCTCTGTTGAAAGATGTAAAGAAACTGGTTACTCAAACCCAAAGATCACCAATAAAAAATTTAAACCTACAACATAAATCCTGCAACTAATAAGCCAACTATCAAATCACTCATCTATAGCTGGCCCAAAACCAGAAAGGATACATTCTAGAAGAAGGAGCACAGAATGAGTCTCACTAATCATCCAGCAGACAAGGGATTTTATAACCTTACTGACCACCCTTGTCAATATGCTAGGAGATCCTGAAATTCCTTCGTAATAATCTGAGTCTGTGTGTTTCATCCATATATCGCATTAAACATCTAAAATATACAATAAAAACAAGAGGGCCTTTTCAATCTGACCAAATAAAGTTAAGAGGATTGGGTTGACCTATATCCACCAAAAGAGATTGCATTCAGTAAAATTTTGTTAACCCTACAACTTACATTTTAAGTTCCTCTGGGAAGTTCTTAGGGGTACAATTTTGAAGTAAAAGAAAGTGAGATTCATAACTGCATCATTCCATTTTGGAGTTATTACATTTTAGTGGAAGTTGTATGTGTGTGTATGTTTAACTGCAGTACTTGAGGCAAATCCATATATAGCATAGTAATATCCTCAAATCACACAGCAGAGATTTCAGAAAATGTCCCTTATGCTCAAATATAGCTATCACCATGCTCTAATGCAATGTAACAATACACAGTACACTCATGTACATGATATTACAATAAAGTGGGTCATTGCAATCACTCACCCAATGCTCAGATGAAAAGACCACTATCATTAAGGAGGTGGGGAAGAAACAGATCAATTTCCCAGGACCAAGTCCATGAGCAGAATATATGTTGAACAGAGAGAATGAAACTGTCCAGTACTTGCCGGACTGACTAATATACACTTAGGAGGTTTTGTCTCCTGCCTCCAATCTGAAAGGTGAGAAGCATAGTAATCAACATCGTGGGCCCTCATTATGCACTGTGCCCAGAAATGCTCTAGTTGCCTGCCTTCTGCTTTGATTTCAGGAATGTGAGCACTGCCTCTGCTCCACTGATTGCCCACAGCCTGGTTAGCTTTACTGAGTGATGTATGATTTCAAAGGAGGACTCAGTTTCATAATAAAAACATAACAGTTTCTTCTGCTTTCCGAAAAAAATAAAGAACAGCCCACATCAATAGTATTTTAGATCTGACACCAAAAGCAACCAAAGCAAAAATAAGCAAGTGGGATTGCATCAAACTGAAAAGCTTGTGCACAGCAAAAGAAACAACTAAGAGAGTAAAGAAGCAACATATAGAACAGGAGAGAATATTTTCAAACTGTATATCCAATAAGAGGTTAATATATACAATAAAGAACTCATATAATTTAATAGCAAAAAAAAACCCCTAAAAGCCTAATTTAAAAATGGGCAAAGGACCTGAAAAAACATTTGTCAAAAGAAGACATGCTAATGGCTAACAGGTATAAGAAAAGGTACCCTCCTTTTCTAATCATCACGGAAATGTAAATCAAAGCCACAGTGAGATACCACCTCATCAGAGAATGTTTTCATCAGAAAGACAAGATAACAAGCATTGGTGAGGATATAGAGAAGAGGGAACATTTGTACAATGTTGTGGGTTATAATTTTGTGCAGGTACCATGGAAAACAGCATGAGATTCCTCAAAAAATTAAAAATAGAACTACCTTATGATCCAGCAACCCCAACTCTGGGTATTTATTCAAAGGAAATAAAATCAGGATCTGAAAGAGATATCTTTACTTCCATGTTCATTTTACGATTATTCATAATAGCCAAGATACAAAAACAACCTGTGTCCATCCATGGATGAATAAAGAAAATGTGATTTTGTGTGTGTGTGTGTGTGTGTGTGTGTGTACTTGAAGTTTGCTAAGAGGGTAGGTCTTAACCGTTCTAATCACAAGAAATAAATTTGGTAACTCTGTAAGGTAACGTGTGTGTTAATTAGCTTGATTGTGGTGATTATTTTGCAATGAATATGTACATCAAATCATCAAGTTGTATGCCTTAAATATATACGATTTTAATTGTTAATTATACCTTAATAAAGCTGAAAAAAACAGCCCATGTGTTATGCCTTTCTTGCTTACTTTCATTTCAGCTTTCTGAAGATATTTTCTATGGGTAGGTAAAGGATAGTAGAGCAAGTTTGGGCAATACAATAAGAATGAGATAAGTTGGTAACAACTATAAAAGTGGGGTATTTGAACAACCTGCACAACCATATGATTTTTACACAATTCACATTTTTATTCATTGTCTTCTTTATCAATGATTCCAGTTGATAGAGATGCCAATCATTCCATTCTCCCAAACAGATGTGTTCCTGTTCAGACCAGGAGATTGAGAGATAGAAGAGGTACCGCATTAGGTAACATCAGCAGGAGCTGAACAGAACCTGAAAACACCCTAATCATAACTCAGTCACCACATATTATCCCACTCGAGCCTGAAAAACTCTCATTAATTGAAACACATATGAGACTGAGTTATATGCCCGAATATCAGTTTGTCAATTTACAATTAGAAATACTAACCAACACAGACCAGAACATTCATGTATTCATGTTAGCTGTAGCTGCTTAGGAGTTACCTCACCATATGCCCCATGTACTGACATGAACTCTTCCCCTTAGGATGAGGGACTTAGTCCTCATCACCTGCTTTTTTTTTTCTTCCTTCTTCCTGTAGGGTTATCATTAAAATATAACTGTACGGGCCTTAAAAGCTACCTGCAAGCACATAACAGTGCTGAATATTTGTTGCAAGAGTACTTTTTGAATCAGAAGGAATGCAGTTGGTTACCTAACTCCCCAAATATAGTATTTTTTTTTACCAGAAAACAAAGGTTGATGAGAAATGTTTCTTATTCTTACCACAGAATTACACTGTGTTAATGTACAAGAAAGACTAGAAGAATCTTGGACAACTTCCTTATTCATTCATTTAAAAAAATTTATTGAGCACATAATTGAGCTGGGCATGAGTTTAGACACTTTGTATATAGTAGTGAGTCACACTGAGAAGGATCCCTGTCCTCATAAACTTCTGTTCTGTCAGGGAAAGTTGTGAAATTAACCTCATAAATAAATGAGCCATATAGGACTTTTGAACATGTTTTTAAAAAAAGAAAATGTAGAACCAAGTAAAGGGGAATAGCAAGTGTATACGGTAGAGGGTAGGAACAATTTTGGAGAAAGTAGTCAGAGAAGACTTCATTGAGAAAATATCATTTGAACAAAAGTTTAAAGGAGATGAATAAATTAACCTGGTGGACATCTGTGGGAAGAACATGTCAAGCAAGAGGAAGAGGTAGTGCCAAGACGGTAAGACAGGCATGAGTCCAGAATGTTCAGGGAATAGCAATGTGACCAGCAGAGCTAGAGAGAATAGAAGATGAGTTCAGAGAAATAATGAAGAATTAAATCAAGTAGAGAGGCCCTGTAGGCTGTTATGGAGACATTGGCCTTTACTATGGGTGAAATGGGATTTTAAGCAGAGAGGTACAATGACCCACATTCCGCCCATTTTAATAGAATCACTCTGGCTTCTCTACTAAGAATAGATGGTGGAAGTGAGATGCAAGTTGGGAAACTATTGCAGGAATTCTGAGGAAAAGGAGACTGAGACCAGAGTGATAATAGGAAAGAAGTAAGAAATGATGGAATTCTGAATCCATATTGAGGATAGACCCAGTAAAACTAGCTGATGGATTGGATGTGAGATGTGAGAATCAAGGGATATTTCAAGATGTATAGCCAGAGGAACTGTGAAAATGGAGCCAATCTCAATCTCTCTTCTTCAAGAGCTCCACCAGCCCTCAAATATGTGAGGCAATTGAAAAATATGCTCTGTTACTTAGGAATTGAAAATTTGGGGAATTGGGGGATCAAGTAGTATAATAAAAGGTCAGGATATTTAGCTCCCATGCTCTCATGTACATTTGTTTCTGAATCACTAATTACAGGTTCTTCTAGGAATGGTCATCCTCTGTCCAACAATAACAGAATGGTGAATTTTCTGCTTCAGAAGTCCCTGGCCCTTGTTTTGGAAAGAGTGACACTTCAGAGTCAAGTGATGCTCCCTACAGGCTTGGTGACGTTTGCACTTTACCTGAACAATGATCTGATATATGAAGTCATTGATTGTACTGTCTCCTCAACCCTAGCAAAGGTCTTTCTGACTGACTATGCCAATCAATTTGGAGTGCTTCCACTTCTCTTGAAGCCTATGAGAAATCCAGGGAACCAGAAGACTATTCATGTGGTCATTCAGCCTGAGCCTGCACCACAGCCCTGCACTAAGGTTTTCTTTCCTAGCAAGGGGTTTTTGAGGCACTTGTGAACTACCTACTTCCTTCTAGCCACAATTTCTGCCACAGTGGCCGTGGTTCAGCCAAGGAGCACTGCATTTAAACAAAGCCATACACAGTGGCCCAATACTCAAAGCAGAGTTGCTCTGGTTGAAGTGTAGATAGGAGACCAGGAATCCCAGCCCCTTGTCGTCCCTCCTCCACCATCACCTTTCCTGCTCCCTAGTTCCACTGGGGTGTCCTCTGAGTGGGAACTAAGGAAAATTTAAGGTTCTGTGGAACACAATTTGAAAACTAATGAAACATGGCTTTCTACAAGAACAATGACACCCGTAAGTAGAGCGTGTTCATTCCTTACCAGTTGGCCAGGCTTAAGAAACATAACCTGCCCTGTCCTACATTTTTCCATATTTCTGAGTAACTGTTAGATACACCCAAGCTCTCCATCACAGCAATTCTAGCCCTGTCTGCCAGAACACATAAAAACACTCCAGTGAAAAGCCATGTAAACTGTCAACATTCTTTTCTATTTTCTCCCAGAGTATACCTCTCTGGAGGCATGTTTCAGCCAAAGTTCAAAGGTTTTTGTTGAGGCCGAAAAAGAACTCTCCAAGAAAACCTTTTGTTTTCTGACCTCATTCATTTTGCAGGAAGCTGACGAAATTTCCTCACCATATTCCCCACAAAAAAAAATGTATTTCTCTGATGGCTTGCCAAAGCTTGGGGACTATAGGAGTGCTACCTTACAGCCAAGGAGTCTATCCCAGCTGGGATACTTTAACCTTTTTCCCTAGAAAGGGTGTCTTTTTGGATATTCGGTGCCCAAACAGAGTTAGACATCCCTACCTGGCACCACATTTCCTGGTAACTCTCTTACAGAGTAGTCAACCTCATCAAACCTAGAAAGGCTTTAGTTGTATTCACCGCACTTCTGAACTGTGTATGTGATGGATGGAAGAGAGTATCCCTTTCCACCTGGGACTCAGTTGTGCCACCTGAGCCTTGAACTGGCTTTTCCCATGCTTAGAGACTCACCAAGACTCACAAAAATAGTGTGTTCAGCTTCTGATTCTAACTTTTCTTGTTATAGAGGTTCAAAATGAATCCAAATTATCTGCCCCATTCACTGCCTTAATCTTTTCTTGTGCCACCCTGTACCTGCCCAGAATGTCTTTCCTCTCTCTCCTGACTAAGAAGGTGGGAGAGGTTCTCATGAACGTCATTTTATGAAAATAGGACCAGGGGAAGGTGGGTTTGGGCTACCAGGACCCCCAGCCCAATCTATGCTTAGTTTAAGCTCAGCCAAGAGACACCCCAGTAGCTACATAGGATCAGGAAGCTGACCCCTACTTATCACTAAGGGGGCTTGCCCAAGGTTACTGAGATCATTTGTGACAAAGCTTGCATTTGAAATGATGTCCATTAATTCTCTAAAGCGCATCAACTCTATGATAAGAGGTGACAGAGATTTTTCAAAGGTCAAAATATTTTATTATTAAAAAATTTTAAGTAAAACCCATGACAGGTGATGGATTCACAAGGGGGAGAAAAAACTAAAAACCTATTCTAGAGAGATTCTTTTTCAGCCTGCTAGAGACTAACTTTCATCCTTTATTATGAGTTAGTTGAATGATATGTCCCTACACCTAAAATGCATTAGCCATGAAAGTAGGAGGGGAGTGGGCCCTCTGAGAGGATCCCCCCAAATCCTACACCACACAGGCAAAGGGATGGATGGATTCCATGTATCTGTACAACAAAAAGGGAAACAATGGGAAATAGCACATTGACAAAGCCTTTGTAACAGTTTCTCAAATGTTAAAAACTACCCTAGTGGCATTTTCTGAACATAAGCTGCCCTGGCTGTGGCTTTTACTTAAGGGGTCCTCAAGAAAGGACTCGATTATTATTGCCTGTATTTCAGAGCTAAGTTATCTTGCAGTACATACAGTTAGCAAGGCTATTTTCCACCAAATTGTTAACAATCACTTCCCACAGTAATTGTTCTGCAAATTCCCCTTGTCTGCATAGACAATGGGTTCCAGCTTCAACTCTTATGCATAAATATGGCAGTTACTGTTACAAAAGAACAGCTCTTGGGCTGGAAGTCAGGAATGCACTGACATTGAGGGTATTGTGCTGGTCAAATTCAGGGAAGAAAAGTGACAGCTTGACATAAGAGCAGAATAAAGTGTGGAGAATCTGAATGGGTACAGGCCTTTTCATAGAGGGCATCTTACAGGTCTCTGTATTTTAATTTATATCTTAAAGAAGGCATGGGGAAGGAACAGGGCAAAAGTAGAAGGCAAGTGGAATAGGACTAGATAGGAGGAGTGGATCCTTTTGTTTTCTTTTCCTTTGCATGGTTTGAATCCATGGGAAAACACAGTTTTAGGGTGCTGAAGATGAGAAAAATTATGTACCTTCTTATAATGTGACCACACACTTACTTAATAGATATTTTAATGCAAGGCCAACGTTAGGCTTGCTTTTAGAACAACAACAACAATAATAATAATAAGATAGTGCCATAGTACTGACTTATTGTCAGCCACTCCACTCACCTAGTCCCTTAGGGCCTTTTCTCTGTCCAGAAGCACCAGCCACTCTTCTCCCACATTTTTCTGTTTCTAGGAAGTTCAACCTTTCAACCCTTCATTATCTAGAACTTAAATAATAGACTTAGACATGTACAGAACCCAAAAGAGCATGAGCTGCTCCTAGTACCTCCATCAGGATATAGCACCGGTGTCCTATTCACCACTCTATTCCCTGCACCTAGTAGATGCTTAACAAAAATCTATGGGAAAAATAAATGAACCACACCTTCCTTTTGGTCTACTCCGTGTAAAGGAGTGGGCACTGCCTTCTTGGACTCTGCTTTATCGGTTTCTGACCTTTTCTCTAACTCACTAAGGCCATTTGAATTCCATACTTATTCTTCAGAGTGTGGCAAACACACTAACCATTCCTGGTGTCACCTTAATATTCTATGTGAACTTCAGATCCAGCTTACATTCTGCCTCGTTCATGAAGCCTTAATTGAACACACAAGCTCAAAGTGACCTTTCTCCTCTAATCTTATTTTATGCACACCATTCATTTGTCACATATTTGGTCTCATTTTGTTGTATAGATTTGCAGACATGGTTGCCAATTATATTATAAATACATTGCTGAAAGGGCTGAATTTATATTTCCCTTGCCTGCTAATCAATGCACAAGCTGTAGCAGGAAGTCAGTAACTATGTGTTGATGTGAATCAATGAGAGTGCTTCCTATTTCAGTATTTCTGGTAGAGTTTTTAATTGCTGAATGGGTCAGACTGTTCTTCTGTTCATCCTAACAGTTGTATGGTCTAGTTAAAATGATGTTTGTGAAAATGTCTCTGGTCAATACATATCAACAGAACCCAGCATCTAAGAGAAATCAGGTTCCAGACCAGAAAAAAAACATTTATTTATATATATAATCATTGCGTATACACACACACACACACACACACACAAATATCAGATACATGGTTTGTATTTCTACCCAACCATCTGACCTATCAGGTATTAGGCACTGATTTACAGAGCAAGGAGTGGTTTCTAACTGTTTATGTATTGCCTGGAGAATTTATGGGTCTTCAATCAAAAGCTCCTAAAGGAAATCATTATCTGTCAATAACAATAACACAAAAAAAAAAGGCACACCTGATTCCTGTCTCCTTCAGAGGTCACCAAAACAGGCACACTGACGGGAGCATCCTTACAAGGATGCACAAATAACCAAACCTCAACCCAAACCTATCTCATGACTCAAACACAGGGACACAGAGTCAGGGAGTAAATGGAAATAGTGCTGATAGGAAATGTGGGTTCTCCATGCAACTACCCCTACACACCTGAGGGGCATTAAACAGGTCACTTAGAAGACTTGGCCTCAGATTCTTAACTTTCAAAATGTAAGAATTTGTACTAGATAATCATTAAAGTCCCTCCAAGTTCTGAAGTTTAAACAGAGGAAGATTCTTTGCCAGATATCACCCTCGGGCTACCCTTAACAAAATAATGTAATGATGACAGTTCCCAAACAAAGTCGAGGTAGATGGACCTGGGTTCAAATTCTGACTCTACCACTCACTAACTTTGGGCAAATCATTAGCCTCAATGAGTCTCACTCTACTAAAATGTAGAATGCAGCCAACAATTTTTCATAGGGATGTTGTAAGGATTAAAAATAATAATAAGATCCCTAGCACATACTTGGCATTCAATGAACAAAAGCTTTATTGAGATTATTTTCCCTGCTCATTTATCCTGTAGTGCTTAATACATAAAATAGACTATCAGTATCCTTTGACAGTGGATATACAAAAATCATTAGACTCAGAGGAGATCTGAATTATTCTGACTCCTGGACATCAGAGGACCCTTCCGTCAAAGCACCAATAATCCACCATGATGGCAGCTTGTGGCATAAGCATTGGGACAATCTGTCGCTACACTGGGCCCTCCTCATGTTTCTTCTGGGATATTCAACATCCACCAAGATTAAGACATGACTTACCTTTTATCAGTTTTTCATGTGACATGAACCAAGGACCAAGAGAAAGTTCCCAGTTAGAGTATCTCCCCAACTGTCTTCACAACGTTTGAAATTTCACTATCAGAAACTTGCTTCTTGGTTCTCAAAAAATGTCCTTGGCAGTTTTTGTCTTTTAAACTCCATATTCTTTAGAGAATGAGAAGTAGATGTTAGGGACTGAGCAGAGAGGGGCATTATAGGAATGAACCAAGTAATCAGGAGAAACTAGTAAACTCTAATGGTAAACTTGTATTAACTTCACAGTTCTGACAATGCCATACCTAGATAGAGGTGTTGCATGTACAAAGCATATCCCATGGGTGATATCTGTGTGAGGCGATGTGTTACCAAAGGACCTTCCATACACAATACCCTCCACTTCCCACCTGACTGGTTCCCAATGTCCAGGCTACATAGCTGTGGACACCTGTACTTCCAAGTGCCTACCTGGACTTCAGCTTCACAGAACTCGTATGGCTGTTTGTATGCCTGGTCTGGGCTCTGTGCCATGTTGACACAGTGGATCCAGCATAATTTACCTGGCCTCTCCAAATAAATTGAGAGATGTCCAGGAGGATGGCAGACACAGGAGGCTGATGGCTCAGCAGAGAAGGCCAGGTACTCATCACAGGATTCTGAATGCCACCACTCATTAGCAAAGGCCAAGGGTTTCTCCACTGAAAGAGCATAGTTTACAACTCTAATAATTTATACATGGGCTCACATTCCTTGAATAATTATAGATTATTATCCAGCTAATTACAGTACATGGTATTAAAAGATCTGGAATTCATTACCCCGATCTAGGAAATTACTTTGGCACGTGTTTAGAAAAGAAAAAATGCTCAAAAAGACGTTCAATTCTTGCCAGGGTGGTAGACTGCAGTGGTGTCAAGTTCTCTTTTCAGCATGAGACTGGCTTACATTGCTTGTCCCCTACAGATGTCCTGATGCAGGGATTTCAGCCTGAGTCCCAAGTGGCTTTGCTCTCCAAGTAAGGTTGCCAGATTTAGCAAATAAAAACACAGGATGTCCAGTTAAATTTGAATTTTAGACAAATGATAAGTCATTTAGTGCAAGTATGTCCCAAATGTTGCATGGGGACATACTGATACTAAAAATTTATTCATTGTCTATGTGTCCTGTATTTTATCTGACAACTCTGTCCCCAGGGAGATTTGAAACAGCAAGTAATGCTGAGGAGAGACAGTACAAGTGTAGGTTCAATGAAGAGTGTTCCAAAGTCAAAAACTGGGGGACCAAACTTCATACAAAAATATGAATCTTTGACAGGAAAATGTTCAACACTGGGAGGAAAATGGCCATGGGAATTCTCAAATATGAGAACGTCAAGATGTCAAAATGACATTCAAAATGTCAAAATGGTGAGCTGTTCCAGCCCTATGTGGATCTGCTCCTTGTGGAGAGTCCGTGGCTGTCTCCAGCTATCAAGAACATTTTCAATAAACATGCAACGAGAGGGAGAGGCTAAGGGAGTATGCACAGCACTCTCCTGACATGCTCTACCCCACACATCCATCCCACCAACTGACACATGATTCTCTTCAGGATGACACCCTGACTTAAATAAATTAACCATTTCCATCTCCTTCACTGTCTTGGTTGAAACAGAAATGTCCGTGCTGATGCTGATATAGATAAAGTGAGAGGTTAAGAAATAGAGAGGGGTAGAAAGGGCATTTTGTAATAATAAAGATAAAAGTATCAGTGCCTTATTTTTTATTCCAAAATCACTTAAAACCACAAGTATAAAAAATAATGCTAACACCTTTGAAGAGAAATATAGTCTAAATACAGGCAAATCTGTATGATACTGTCTATAAGCAGGGAAAACTTTCAAACAACATCAGTGTGAGCTGTATGTAATCCAGGTAGTTCAAAGATCCCTTCATTCAACAAATGCTCATTGAATGCCTTCCAATGTACTAGACACTGTGCCAGGCACCCAAATGTCTTATAGGGAACCTATCCACGTGGTAATGTCTTATGTGACTTAGTTCTGATTCTGAAAACAGACAGATGCGTGTTCAGCATGCAGGAGACACCCATGGATGGGTCTCCCATGGGGAATCAGGCCTGCATTGCTCCTAGGCCTCTTTGAAACTTGCTCTTGTTAAAAACTCCCTCACCTGGGATGGAGACAGCAGAGGTTTACTGTGATCTGCACTAGACTTCCCAAGTATGAATGTAAACAGCTCAGCCTTCTCCCCTTTACATTTGCAAATAACCTTTCTCTTTGAAGTAATTGGCAACATTCTTTCCTTTGTTATCTGTAAAAGGTATCCACCCAAAGCAAACCTGCCCATAGTAAATGAGGACCAACCTTGATGTAATGTACATAGAGTGTCAATAAAAGCCTGTCCAGGCAGGGGTCGGTGCCCTCTCTTTATCATTTAGAGATCGGCCACACTATCCCTTTTTCTCCACCGGATTCCTTTAGTCCACATGAATTTATTCATCGTTCGTTATCCGTCTCTCATTGGGGAGACATAGGATAAACATCCACAACACATGGTCCCAGAGGACAGGCCTGCATCAACGTCAAATGTTTTCCTAAAGATATCTATAAGTTCAAGGTTCAAGATGGGAGTACGCCAAATTCTCTTGGTCACCTCTCTCACAGTTGTGCAGAATTCACTCAGTTTAGAGATTAGGTCACCTGTTGGCCTTGTCCTTTTCCACCCGGAGTTTCAGCACAGACATAAAATACAGCCCTTTTCCATTATTCTGTCTCTTTCTCTCTCATTCTGGCTCTACCTCCCACTCTCTCCGACTCCCCTCCCACCTGCACACACATGCAAATACAAACACACAGAGACAGAGCCTTTATGTGTAGTGGCACTTTTTTTTTTATTGTTGTTCAAGTACATTTGTCTCCATTTTCACCCACCACAGCCCCCCACCCCACCCATCCCCACCTCCCACCCTCAAACCTACCCCCTTTGGCTTTGTCCACGTGTCCTTTACACATATTCCTTGATGGACCTTTCCCTATTTTCCCCCATTTGTAGCAGAACTTACTGAAGGTTTATGAGAGGAACATAAAGGGCGTTTAATCCACCAAAACTCTCGAGTGTTACATATTCCTGTTCTGAACAACCGGGCCTGCTATCCCATTGCTCCTACCTTCTTGCCCTCCTCATTCCAACAATGTTCTCTTCATATCTAACAGTAAGCTTTTTAAACCTTTTGTTACCTCCCGCTAAACTATCACAACAGTGCCTTACTTTTGTTAAGTACCTTATCAAAATATTTCCTTAACCAAACAGCCTTCTCTTTAAGAGAAATTCTGTTATCAACCATTAAGATAAGAATTTGTTTCAACTAGTTATATGTAATCATCAGAAATTTCTATTTTTCTCTGTTATTCTGGATGTATGAATTGTCAGAATTCTTTGACTTTGTAATAAAAGAAAATTTAAATGAAACCAACACTTTTTTTGAGCAAGAAAGAAGGGTATATTTTATGTAGCTAAAGAGAATCTGAGAATCTTGATACTAAGTATTGCTAATATACGTAATAGCTTAGAATAGCTTTATTTCACACTCTGAACAATAATAGATTAGCTACTTTATAGGGGGGAAATACCAGTATAGGAAGCTAAAGTCTGGAAAAAATAACTATAAGCTAGAATTTTTTTTAAGTATATTTGATCGATTATGCTATTACAGTTGTCCCATTTCTTTCTCGTCTTTCTTTATTCCCCTCCGCCCTGCACCCCCCCCCACCCTCATTCCCCACCTTAGTTCATGTCCATGGTTCATATATATAAGTTCTTTGGTTTCTCCATTTGCTATGCTATTCTTAACCTCCCCCTGTCTACTTTGTACCTACCATTTATTTTTCTTATTCCCTGTACCTTTTCCCCCATTATGATCCCTCCCCCTCCCCGCTGATAACCCTCTGTGTGATCTCTATTTCTGTGAATCTGTTCCTGTTCTAGTTGTTTGCTTAGTTCATTTTTTTTTTTAGGTTTGGTTGTTGATAGTTGTGAGTTTCTTATCATTTTACTCCTTCTATTTTTGATCTTCTTCTTTTTCTTAGATAAGTCCCTTTGACATTTCATATAATAAGGGCTTGGTGACAATGAACTCCTTTAACTTGACCTTATCTGGGAAGCACTTTATCTGCCCTTCCATTCTAAATGTTAGCTTTGCTGGATAAAGTAATCTCCAATCCTAACTCTTCTGATTCCGCAGGCACCACATGGAGTTTAATCATGCTACCATTGCAGGTAAACCAGCACTTTTCTTGAAGTCAATTTTCCAGATCTATTCTGTATCCCATAGACTATATGTCTGCTTCACAATAGGCTCTCAATAAATGTGTGATAAATTTAACTTAATGTAATACAACCTACATATGCACCATGAAGAGTGCAGAACAGATATGACAATCAGCCAACACTCAAGAAAAGCAGCTACTTTATTAACAATTATTTGCCACCAGCTATACTTAGAAGTAGGTTACTTTTCATGTTGTTTCTTGTTTTTATCATTAAAATATAAAGTATTGAAGCACATTGGGTAGGGCATGTCTCTGTTCTCTAAGGTTTCACATTTAAAGATGTGTCACTTAGACTGTCTTAAAAGAAAATAGAAAACAGAGGAGATTGAGCCAGTATTGGCTAGTTTTATTAATTACCCATGTCTTATGAATGTATCAAAATTATTTCTATCTAAACAAAAGTGGTCAACATCATAATTGCCCTGGAATTTTTCCATCTTTCTTTATGGTTCTTTCTTACCTTAATAGTGTTAGTTTGGCCTTTGAAACAATTTTTTTAAATGCTGTTCTCATTCAGAAAATTGTTTTACTAGTCTATACTGATGCTAGGAAATGGTCCTAATAGAACCTTGCTATGGTTTGAAAGTCTGTGTCCTCCAAACATTGTTGAGATCCTAACCCCCAAGGTGATGGTATTGGGATGTTGGGCCTTTGGGAGGTGAATAGGTCATGACCATAGAAGCTTCATAAATGGGTTTACTACCTTTATAAAAGAGAACCCAGAGAGTTCTCTCACCCCTTCCCCTATGTGGGAAGACAGCAGATGAACATCTATGAACTAGGACATGGGTCCTCCCTAGACACCAAATCCACTGGTGCCTTGATCTTGGATTCCCCAGCCTCCAGAACTGTGAGAAATAATTTTCTGTTGTTTATAAACCACCTAGTCTATGGTACTTCCGTATAGCAGCCAAACAGACAACGACAAACCTTAAACTCCAACCAAGCCTCTGATTTATTGATTATCGTGAATCCGCTTGACTGTATGCCAACTATTCCCACACTCAGAGGTGGCCATTCCCCTCTCTTTGCTCCCCAAATCTTTATATATACTGTCATCCTAGCAGAATGAAATCATGTTGTAACTACTCATACTTAGCTTCTCTCACTGGGTTATGACCTTTCTGGGGGTAGACACAAAATCTTATTCATCTTTTAAGCTCTAGCCCCTAACACAATGCTTGAAAAAGATGGTTTACTTGATTGACAAGTGCTTACTGATTAAGTCCCTTTCTTTCCTAGAAACTTTTGCAGCGATGTGAATTGTGGGATTACATTAGAAAGAATTAAATAAAACTTTTTAATCTCTGTTTAATGTCCATTTCATAAAAAAACAATTTCAAGTACTCTATAAATCTGTCCAAGTCTTACTTTCAAGTTAAAATTCATGATAGTTCGGCACATGAATCGCTCAATTTATGGGAATAAAGTAATTTTTTAACTTTTAGAATTTATCATGGTAAAATTAGTGATTCAATGATAAGTATTCATTTAGTCTATTCTTGGTCCATCTGAGTTCTAAAATAAACAGTTCTCTTTAATAGATGAGGAGAGTTGGAGATATGAAAAGCAAAAAGGCTGACAGGGATCTGTCCCTGATATACCCATTCATCATCTATATGGCAAAGCTGACAGCCAAAAGAGGAGCTCTTAATAAAGAATCTCATTAGGATGCCCACCCTCTTCCAGAACCCAAAATATTTTAGAGGAGGATGAAATTCTTCATTGGGTGGGACTGTCCCCAGCATGCAGGATGCTATCACTTTTGGCACTGGGCACTAACTACACTCCTAGTCTCCATGACAACCAAAAATATGCCTCAGCATTTCCAAACACCACTTGATGACAGCACTACCCCAGTAGAGAACCACTAGTAAAGGTGTCATTGAATTCTACATAATCAACTGGCTACTGGGCAGGGTGGGAACAGCATGGACCCCCACACACAGGGAAAGGGCAGGGGTGGCAACCCAGGGTTGAGAGAACTGCAGCCCCACACTTCCACTGGAGTCAGGAGTTAACACCAAACCTATGTAAATTCTTGAAGCTTGCTTTACATATTTTGTTTTTCATCAGGACTCAGTGAAATATAATCATCGTAAATGATATTTCATCACCGAAAAAAGGCACAGTGAAGTTCATTTAGCTCAAGTACTGGAAATCGGAAATCATAGCACATCCCTGCCTTTGAAATGCTCAACTTGGCTCTAGTAGTGGTCACAGTTCTGACAAGAAGTTCATGGCTGCATTTATGCATTTGTCTGACAGCCACCTTCCCTGGAGAACACTACTTTCTTCAGCATTAACAGCCTGTACCTTTTCTTTCTCCATATTTCTGATGACCTGTATTGAAATTCTCATGGCATTTGGGGGAGCTTTGAATATGCTTTCAGCCTCATCCAAACTTCTTTCTGAAAACTACTACCAGGAAAAACTTCAGTAACAAGTCCTTGGGCACATGCTTCTCCTGCTAACTTCTTTCCAAAATAAGCATCTCTGTTGCCTTGGCCGGGCCCATTATCTTCAGAAATGTGTAAAAGGTTCATCCTTCTGGACTTCAGCCTGTGTGACTAAAAGGAATATGGAATGTTGCCCTGTTGGAGGCATACACAGCATCTAATAGTCCAAGGATGGTGACAGAGAGCCCCGCAGCTGGACCATTTACCACTGCAATCAGAGGCTTAGGAAAATCTATTAAACTGCCCAAAATGTCCCTCAGTAAAGTAGCAATTTGTTTAGCTTTCTCCTCTACTCTACCAGGAGGAATATCAGTGAAGTCAGTCAGATCATTCCCACTCCGGTAATAATCACCATTTCCTGTTACAACAGTTATGGTTGAGTCATCCTTGTTTGCAGCTTTAGGTGCAAGCATGATTTTTTGCTACATCTGAGTGTTGATTGCATTCTCTTTGGTCGGCCGGTTTCCTTGGGCAGACTGCCAACAGCATTCCATGCATCCCATTTGGCCTTATTAATCAAGTCAAACACACCTGGGCATATTACAAGGTCCTTCAGTGGCCTCTGGACAGCACTCAGACACCAGCGCTGACCAGAACCCAAAATGTTTATAGGAAAAGGAAGACTTATGCCAGAGCTATCATGTAGAGGGGCATAGGCGAGTAGGACAATCTGCATTGTTTAAACACACCAGTATTATCTCAAGCCATTTCTTAGTGGAGGAGAAAAATTCTTAAGAATCTGGGAATAAATCCAGCAAAAAGTAGATACTAATTTAGCAGTTGGATTTGAAGATGGTTGGGAGGTGAATTTCTTTGAAGAAATACCCATATTCAAGGAAAAATTATAGTAGAAGATCAGTGAGAATTCTCCAAGTCATCAGGGACCATTAAGAACTTAGTCTACTTTCAATGTGATACATCCCTACCACTTCTTTGCCCACTTGAACCCTACCCACTCACCCAGGTCTAGTCTCACCTCCTCCATCTGATTCCCCACAAAATTCATCTGATGTAATACAAAGAACAATAGTTTTAGATTCAGACAATCCTGGGTTATTATCCCAGCTCTCCCACTCCACTTTAAAGTTAGACTTTCTGAATCTGTGCATGTCAACCTGTATTTTTACACACCCCGATACAGTACCAAGTATTCTTTTTTATCAAGTTTAGTGTTTGAACTCAATGTATGTAGGATGCTCATCTACCTGAAAGTAAGACCGCCAAGTCTGTGTCTTTGGGCCACCTACCAAAGTCTTCTTTCCTCACCTATTAATGGGAATAAGTATATCAAAGTTGTTTTCCTTATGTTTAAATGGGATAGCACATGAAAAATACATAGCATATAGTAACTGCTTGAGAAAGACATACTAATTTGAAAAAATGAATGATTTTTAGATTTCTTTTTTAAAATACTTTATTTTTTTATTTTTAGAGAGGGAAAGGGAGGGAGAAAGAGGGAGAGAAACATCAATGTGTGGCTACCTCTCGAGTGCCCCCTACTGGGGACCTGGCCCACAACCCAGGCATGTGCTCTGACTAGGAATTGAACCAGTAACCCTTTGGTTCTCAGGCTGGTGCTCAATCCACTGAGCCACACCAGGCAGAGTGATTTCTAGATTTCTTGAGTAGAAAACTGTTTCTCCTAGGAAGGATCTGTGAAACTTTCTATCTTGGTGATTTTGCTCTTTTTCAGATCCTAAGCTGCTCACAGATTTCATAGTCAAAATATTCTCTGGAAATTCCTTATCTGCCTGCCTCTGAGATTCCCCCATAGAATACAATGTGGGAGTAAAATTATTAACACAAAACAACTCTGGTTTGTGCTCAAGAATTCAGCAATTCTTCCATAAAGAATAAAAAAGCATTTATATTGCTAAAGATATTGAACTGCTCTTTTTATAAGTGGCTACCCAGTAGCTGGAGGAGCCTACCCTCTGTCTTGACTAAAGAGCAGGACAACAAATATAAAAAACTGCTCATTATTAGTGTCTGAAGTTCATACATACCTGAGACCTTTGTGTTTCCTCCAGGTCATCCACCTGCTAGTACTCATGTCAACCTTGTTCCCACTTCAATCATCAAACAGCAATTTTATAAGGACAAAGTATAGAGTTGTCCCTAAAGAAACAAACTTAATTGCAGGGCTCCTAATTTTTTTTAACACTTCACTTTGAAATAGCTTTAGACTTAACATATGAGTTGCAAATATAGTAGAGAATTCCAATATACCCTTCACCCTGCTTCCCCTAATGTGGTAATCTC
>VMDR010013799.1:0-24473 GCA_007922815.1 Macrotus californicus | reverse complement strand
CACAGTCCGTCGCCTCCTCCCCACCAGCACACACACTCGTTGGTAAGTGCCATGAGACCAGTGAACACGCCTATTTTGCTCAAGCCTGATCTGTAATTAAGAACTCAATAAATAATTATTGAATCAATAACTAAACATGACTTGGAAGACATGGTTTGGAAGCTGCCGATAGCTGCATATCTTAGGATTTGAGCAGCTGACACTGTTTCTCCACATTTAGAGGCCCGTCTGCTGATTTAACCCAGCGAGGTGGGCTGGCCTAGCAGATAACTCTACATATCTTTGCTTCAGTGAGGAAGGCACTTCTGTTCTTGTTTCTTTTTAATGGCTTAATTCCTTTCATTTTAAGGACATAAGTAAAAACCAAAATGGTTAAGTATTATTGATACTTTAAAGCTTGTAAGTTCTGTAAAAACAATACCATTTCCACATGTTTTCTTTTAAAACTGAGTAGACATTGAGGTTAACAGCACATATTTTAATACTGACTCAAAAACATACCCCATTCTGAATGCAAAGAAACACTGGAACATTTGGTATGCAGCCAGGATACAAATTGCACCCCAGGTACAATCTGTGTATTAGCAATACTTATTCAGTCAACGGAATGTTAACAATGTTTTGTCAAAATGCATAACTCTGATTTGAATATGCAGTCTAGCCTTGAATAATTCAATTCTTTTTACCTGAAAATGAATATTACTCATTTGAAAACTTAGCTATTTTCCTGTTTTTGCTTTGTTTGTGCATACTTTTAGAGCATTTTAGTCCATGATGTGGGCTATTCAGTAACTGATGCAAATTTTCCTTTTTAAAAAGAAAATAAAGCCGTTTTCAGTAATCAAAATATAAAAACACATCTAGACTGGTACTTGGAAAACTCAACATAACCTCAATTCAGGCAGCCCTTTTTACATAAGAGATGTCCGCACACAGGTTATTAATTGAGAATTGCAAGGCTGAGCCGCATTCGTATCTTGGTATTCATAAATGGTTTTCAGCTACTTATTTATTTCCATAGGCACTACTCTACCCCCGTCAAAAACTCTTCTAAAATGAAGCTGCCACTTTCAAAGAATGTTTTGCATCTTCTGTGTTACATTGTTTCTGCCACTTTAATCTATTCAGTATATTGTTAAAGCATTGAAGCACTTTCCTTTATAATTAGAAACTTAGCTTTAAAAAAAACCAAACAAAGCATTTACTTCTCATTCCCATAAAAACAAAACATAAAAAATAAAAATCTCTTTCACTTGAAAGCTGAAGGAACCAAAGCATGGAAAACTAAGTGCCTTGCTCAAAATATAAAAATTAAGATATTAGCCATTGACAAGCCATTTTGTTTTAAAAACAGTTGTTTTTGTACAATCACAGATATTCACATGGTTTACATGGAAGGGTAGTGCAAATTTAATATCATTAATACCATTAACATAAAGTAAATTCTTTTTTATCTAAAACTCCAAAATTTATAAAATGCAAATAATCTCCTTCTGTGCTATGGCTAACATAATATTTTGGATGACCCTAATGTTTATGACATGGGGAAGTTTCTTCTGACTCTTCAGAAAAAGAATAAGGTATGTTGAATATAGTCTGAGGATTAATACAGGTACAGTGATTGTTTTCAGGTTTCTGCATCCTAGCCACATATGTAGCACTACATGTGAATATGTGCTAATTCTTTTCCACTAACCCAATGGTTCTAGGAACTTGTAAGTCAACTCCTGACAGTTTTGTAACAAATACAAGATTGGATCCTCACAAATCACCAAATAAGATATTGGGGAGGGGTGTAAGAGAACAAAACTAATGTTTGAAAGGAAGACAGCAACTCCACAAATGATTTACTCTTCTAACCAATGTTCTCTATATTGATGGAGATATTATCAAGCCCTAAAAATACATAATGTATGCAATTGCTACTCCTCAGCTAACTTCAAAGCTTTTGGTACATAGCAAAACCATCTGTACACTAGGAATTAAACAATTGCCTGTCGGCTGGTTATTGAATATGACAAACATCCCAGCACTGTCCAATAGACACATAATATGAACCATGCATGTGATTCTAAATGCTCTGAGAACCAACAAAAAAGAGACAGGTGAAATTGATTCTGATAATACATTTCATTTAACCAATGTATCCGAAATATTATCATTCAACATGTAATAAAAATCACAAATTATCGAGATATTTGATGTTATTTCATTTTTGTACTAAATTTTCAAAAGTCTAGTGTACATTTTATATTTCCATCACATCTCAGTTTGGACTAACACATTTCAAGTGTTCAATAGCCATATGTGGCTAGTGGTTACCATATCGGACAGCACAGATGATCTATACCCTGTTAATTGAATAGTTACTCTCTTCTGTGTTAATTATGTTTTGGTGTACCTGATAATACTAAAATAATGTACTTTTCAATATATACAATAAATTATTCTGCCACTGTATATGTTTGATATAGAGCTTATATTCCCCTAACGCTTATTTAAAAAATTCATAGTTGTGCATGTTTGTTGAGTTATCTTTTAGCAAGCCTACATAATAGTGATTAGAAGTATTTATCAGCATTGTTTTTGCATTTTCCACTGGATATTCAACCGGACATTAAGATAAACACAGAAAACACGAGAGATAAACCTAGTAATCGGGGCTCTGAGAGTGAGTGGAAGTACGAGTCTACAGCTGGTAGCACCTATGTTCTACTGTCTTGTTTCGTTCAGCAAACAAACTCTACAGAGCCCACTGTGATGCATCATCTTTGTCTCTTAGTCACTCAGTTTTGAAGTACTGTAACTATAGTTAATCTCTCACTATCCCTTTAGCCCGCAAATAGATCTGTTACAAAATCTTGCCAGTTCTGCCTCCAAAATGGATCTCATCCTTATTTCCACCTTCGCACTGTTGTAGACTTAGAGCCTTCCTCATCTGCCCTTCTTGCACTGTGACTGCCCACCCGCTCCCAGTCCCCAGTTATCATAGCACAGTGCCTTTAAAAAGGTCCTGATGAAAAGTAGTTTGGAAAATGTCACTTCCTGTTCACAGTTTTCTTATGTGAAGATCCTAAGTATACATAGGATATAGTCTTAACTGCTCAATGTGGTTGCCAGAGCCCTTCATAAGCCCTCCATAACTCAACCCCAACCTACTTATATCAAACTATCACCTATAACCTACTGCATCCTAAACTTTGGTTCACTGTTCTACGATACAAGGTGTGTCCAGTAGGTATCCGGCCATGTAATATGAAAAATAGAGACATTTATCGAAGAAGGTACAAGATACAAGAATATTGTACATAGGACAATGACACCTCAGTCCCCTTCAAAGTAGGAACCTTAGGACCTCACACGGTTCTCCCAGTCAGAGAATCCTTTGCCTTCACTTGAATAACTGACAAAATCCTGGCTCCAGTAGAGGCACCATGATGATTGTTTAGTGTTTTTGACAGGATTTGTGGAGGACTGTTTGTCTTGACATTCTTATTTTTCCAAACGCCAATGGAAAGGTCAACTTCCCTTTCCTGATACAAGGAAAAGATGTAAGAAATAGTAGTAAAGTATATAAAAAGTCCAGGATCATCAAAAGCCATGGACATTTGGTAACCTCTAGAATGGATTAGACACATTTAATCATTTCAGTAGAAAAGAGGTCAAAATCTTTGAAATTGAAAAATGTGAAAACGCCCTGACTGGTGTAGCTCAGTGGATTGAGTACCGGTCTGTGAACCAAAGGGTCACCAGATCGATTCCTAGTTGGGACACACGCCTGGGTTGCAGGCCAGGTCCCCAGTTGGGGGTGCAGGAGGCAACCACACCTTCATGTTTCTTTTCCTCTCTTTCTCCTTCCCCTTTCTCTAAAAATAAATAAAATCTTTTTTAAAAAAGAAAGGAAAAATGTTAAAGTTAAAACTAAGGTAATAGCAACCTGGTGTAAGTGCCTATCTCAGATAGAAAAAAACGGAAGTACTAGATGGAGGGCTGCAAATAGAAAGATGTTACAGTGTACTAAGACAATCCTGGGCCTTTGCAGTAAAAAGATGGGGGTTCCAGTTCTGACTCTAGACCTCACCAGCCAACTGATCTTATACTGAGCCCCTTAGTTTCTTCAATTGGCAAAATCACTTATCACTGTTTAGCATTTCTATTAGCAAACTATTAGGTATGGAAGTGCTTTATAAACTGTAAAGCACCATGCCAGTGTGAGCTTTACAGGATGCTGGCAGCAGCTCTGTAAGGATTCTGAGTCATTGGCAGATGTGTTGTCCATTTGCACCTTTCTCTGACTAGTAGAAACCTATTCCTCTGTAGGAACCTACTCTGTTCTTCAAAATAGGCTGTTCCCAAACAAAGCAACGTATTCAAAAATTCTGGTTTGCTTCGTTTTTCTTAACAGTCCTGCCACCAAACCCACAATCCCACCCAAGAGAACTAAAAATAGATTTATGGCGTCAAACTTGAAGTTGAGACTTACTATGCAAAGTCCTTTGCCTATTAGGGAATATAAATGGGTTCCTTATAATGCTGAAATAAATTTTCCCCATAACGTGAACATTCACTGTTAAAAATTTCTGACATAAGGTTATGAAAATATTAGACTGCTTTAAATATATTTCTTTATATATGTGTTTTCTTCCTGTCTTTTTTAAAAACTGTATTATGAAACATTTTTGATATCAATGAGGCAAACAAACAATATGACAACTATCATATATTTACTCCCACTTAGGAAAATAAACATTAGCCACTAAAGTTGAAGGTCCCTGTGAATCTCTCCCCAATTTCACTACCTACCCTATCTATTCCCCCAAACAAATGTCAGAATCATCCTAAATTTGTTATTTACATAGTTAATAATAGCATATATTTCTTCTTTAGTAAAGTTATTTTTTAAAATATCTTCTTCAGAATTTGCATAGTACCTGCCCCTAAACTGTCTGAATTCATAGAAGGGTTTTTAAAGCTTTTCTAGTCATTTTGTTAATTAAACCAACTAAACAGAGAAGTTAGGCAACTCACCTAAGGCCACACAGCATTAGTGCTAAGCAGAACGAAGAGACAGATAAGGATTAGGACACAGCAGACCTTTGGTGTGAGCTCCAATTCTGCTACTTACTAGCTGGCTCATCTTAGCTATATCATTTCAATTCTTTGCTTTAGTTTCCTCATCTATAAAGTCGATTAATACTTGCTTTGATTCCAGGGTTATTATGATAAGAAAATGAGGTGGGGGGGGATGCAAACTGTAATTGAACAACAATAAATTTTTAAAAAATGAGGTGATCTGTGTGCAAGTCTATAGATGTTCTATAAATGTCATTTATTGTTATCATTAAAGGTCAGGACTCTTGACACTAAGTCTGAGATGATGGCTCCCACAAGGCTGGGGCCCAGTCCGTATGTGACTCCAAGACTCCCATAGGCCATCTCACAAAAATTGCTATAATTTACTACATCTTTAACATATAATGACCCAAGCAATGTTTCTTAAAATGCTATAAATTAACATTTCTTCATTTTCCAAATCATAAGATTGACCTCCACAGAGGTTAGACAAGTTGCCTAAAGTCACGCTGTTACTAAGGAGCCAACTTGAGATTTAAAGCCCGTGTTTCCACCCACTGGGTGATGTTGCCTTCCTAGACTTGCTCAAGGCTCTTTGGCACGTCTTGAGCACCTCTGTCCAGTTTGTGTCGGGCGCCATAGCACCAGCCTTCACCCAGCAAGAAGCCAACCATATTCTCCCGACTTTCAATCTGATATACCAAGTTTACACAAAAGATTCTTAAAATTAAATCTTTACCTTGCCATCAGTGTTCTTATACATTTGGTAGTCTTATGAAACTAGAAAGTTACAGACATTTTCTCAGTGTTGCATATGAAAGGGAGGGTGTTCACATATACTAGATTCCTTCCAGTTACTTCCTTGGATGGACAGTTAAATATGGCCCCTGGTTTTTAGTTTTGGTCATGACCATGCTGTTGCTGTTATCCCCAGCCCAGCTTCCAAAATACTACTGTTGTGCAAAAGTGGAAACTGTGGCCATGTGCCTTTCTCAAAGTCCCACAGCTGGTGGCATATCTGAGACCAGACTGTTAGCCTTCTCCTGCCCAGGTCAGTGCCCTTTTGAAAATATCACACCACCTCTGTAGGGAACTTATTAATAATTTTTCAAATTTTAAGTATGATGTAAATTTTTAATTTGATATTCATTGACAGCATGGCACCACTGTGGTGATTCAATCTTGAAGTGAAACCTGTGAACTTCCGACTCATAAATAATAATAGTATTTACCAAAATGATTCATTTCTTGCTGGGCTTAATGGCAGAGCATAAAGATTTAATTTTGAAAATTTCCAAAAATCAGGAAATAGTAATTCCAAAAGAGAAGCTAGGAATTTGGGGTTTATCAGTTAATCTTTTAGAAAGAAGTCGTTAAGAGCTGAACTGGAAGGCAATTAAGCTCTTTTCTTATTTACTATGAAATAAATTCATCTTTAAAAAAAAAAAACCCCACAAAAACCTGAACTACATTTAACGCACAGAAAGAGAAGAAAGAGACACAGGTAAACACAACCTTCCCTGCTCTGGCTCCATCTTGTTTTCATCGCCCTTCGTGCTTACTCTCTCCTTGCAGACTGGAGTCTTGACAAGAATCACCCCTCAACAACAACAATCAGTCTTTAGCAAGCAAACCCAATCTGCTATGTGTATGCCATGTCTAAGGAATCTCATTTCTGTTCTACCAAAAGCAAAGGAAAAGACAGACAGGGAAACAGATCATCTCTGCCAAAGAGGATGAATGCGAAGATATGCTCAGGATGCTACAGAACCACAGAGGAAGAGGATCTGTCCCTGTCTCTAGGCTTTTCAGTCATGGTGAGACCTATGCTGAGTCTTGAAGGATGCATTTCAGTCAGACACAGATAGTAATGACATTTCAGGCCAAAGAAACGCCTATTATGTACAGGGAGTGAATAGCAGTTTGGTTCTACTAAAGTACCAAGCTCAGGACGATTAATTCCCCCAAAGCTTAAAGGGGTAGGAGAATGTTCTTAGAGGTTCCTGAGAACAAGCTGAATCTATAGTAAGACATCAACACCTGGAGATCTATTGAGAGATGTGTAGCAAGAATTTCATTCTTTATAATAGGCACTGACATTTATGAATTACTTACGTTTCAAAACTTAAAGCCAATTCAAGTTTAACCCTGTAGTGAAGTCATTCTAAGGCATTTATATTCTAATAAGCTTCCTTGAGTAAAAGAAAAAAGTGTCCTGTCAGAGAGACAGGGCAGTTGCAGTTAGACCTCCCTTCCTTTTGGTGTAGTGGATCAAAGTTCTGAAACTCGACTCCAAATTGCCCTTTGTGAGCAAATTGAATCCTCCAGGGCAGAGCAAACTGTGATTGTAGGACAAATAATCTTATAGTAATAACAATCCTGACTGGGACCCTTAATCTTTCTAAGAGTAAATTGGGTGGGGAAGGCAGATGCTTCTATGGCAACCTGGCAGAATACAGTGATGCCAACATCCGGGAACTCAAATATTTCAATTGAAACATCCTATCAAGTTGCATGATAAATTCCCTGCTAGTGTCCAAAACACAGTCCTTAATAGTAAGGACTTAACAGTAAATAATGCTAACCCAAAGGGAATGTCATTCAGCCATCACTTATTGAACTACAACATGTAATTATGTGAAAGTTTCCATCAGGATGAAAAAGAATACGGAGGCTCCTATAGACAAGGAGTTTAACATTTGCCGTGGGCCCAAGTGTAAGCCCACAAGCCGCTCTACCTCAAGGCAGGCCATAGGAGCAGCAATAGAAGTTTCAGCAAATGGTTATGAGGGTTCAGAGGCCAGAGAGGTTAAACAGATAGAGAAAATTTCTCAATTTTCCATAGGAATAATGAATATGAGCAAGAACAAAAAAAACAAGGATCACAATTTTCTCCCTGATTAGAGAAAATAATCTTGCCCACTCCATATAAGAAAATTCAAGTTAGAAAGCCAGGCTTCACTATATACCGCAGAATGTGTACAAAACTTTAAATTTGTCAAAATGGATGGAATATAAATTTTCAGAGACTAGATCCCTTCAGCTCCTATTATTTGAAACTAGGATGGCTCACAGGAATATCTCAGCCGAGCTCAACCACCGTGAGGACCCACAGAGCAAAAGAGAGGATCGCTAAGGTAACCAAACAGTGGAAAGTAATTACCCAAATTGGAATTCAGCCAGGCCGTGCAGGCAATACCCACACCCTTTAGAAAATGTCATGAACTCTTTTAATAACCGTGGCAATTTTATTCCACAAACATGTATTGGTAGGACATATCAGAACAAGAATAAAATATTCTTGTTTTCTACACCCATGAATGGATATGTAGCCAGAGGAAAGAAGACAGACTATAAATCTCAGAAACATGATTATGAACGTGCTTAGCTACAATATTCACTCTTGTTTCTAAATGTTATTTTTTTAAGTGTAGAAAGAGAAGCATAGTGCTAGCGTGCAACAGAATTCAAATGAGGAGTCTTATAAAACTAGTGAAGAATGATGCTTCAGTTCTTCAAGTTGCTGGTTTAGTGCAAACATGGAAACACACCGTTTACATTTATATATATTAGAAATCCTAATGATACATCATGGGATGTGTTATCACAGACTCTGGACCCTCCCACCCCATCCCCTGTGTTTCTAATGTTTTACTTCAAAATTTTAATATGTTAAAGTACAAACGATTGTCCAGGGAACTAAGTTTCTTTTTGTTCCCACCGTCCAAAGTGAATGATTTAGTTGGTGGATTACATGATTTGTCCCAACAAATATTTAATGAGTACCTACTATGTGTGCAGAATAGTCCCTTACTCTCGAAGAGCTTGTAGGCTGCCAAACACATGAAATGGAAATCAGTGGATTTCCAAGAAAATAGAAATGTGTAACTGTGAGATGTCTGCAGGGCAGAGAGAAACTACCAAAATGTAGAATGAAAAACAAGAATAAATACCAACACCCAGCCCTGGCTGGTGTGGCTCAGTGGATTGAGCATAGGCCTGTGAACTAAAGGGTCGCTGATTCGATTCCCAGTCGGGGCACATGCCTGGGTTGTGAGCCAGGTCCCCAGTGAGGGGTGCTTGAGAGGTAACCACACATTGATGTTTCCCTCTCTTTCTCCCTCCCTTCCCCTCTCTCTAAAAAAATAAATAAATAAAATCTAAAAATAAAATACCCTCACCCAACATTGGCCCTGTTGGTATTTAACAAGAAACATTTTACTTTGGTAGATGATAATCAAAACACTTAATGCATATTTACTTTGTGCCAAGCACTGTATTAAGTATACGTCTTATCTTTCTCATATTTCCACAGAATGCCTCAATATGGATTGGAGGGGGGACCTTGTGTCTCATTCCAGACCAGAGCACTGGTCTAGCACAGCCAGTTCAAAACTCAGGGCCACCAGCTATTAGCTCTGCTCTCTTAGACAAGATATTTCACTTTTATGAAACTTCAGTTTCTTTATCTAGAACATGGTGACAATCCCAGGGTTATAAGGTTAAATGAGATAATGTCTATAAAGGGACGGACACCATGTTGGAAGATAATAAGTACACAACACAAAAGTACTGGCTCTGCTCTCATAAATGGTACCTCCTTCTAATAGTACATTAAAACACTTGTCATCATAAATCACCCTCGAGCTCCAGGTGCCTTCTGTGTACAGTGGCCAGCTGGTTCCAGGCCCTCTTCCTTGCCGTGTCCTGTTCTCTTGCCCATTCCAGGTAGATGTCAAACTGCACTGTAACCCAGAGTAATAGTAAGGAGGGCCAGTAGGCCCCAGCCTCTGCCCCCGTTCTCCTCTCTCTCCCTGGTACATTTTTTCTCACATACATACTTGTGTATCTTTAGCTCCAATTTTTCTTTCCATCACATTTAATCCTTTCTTCAAAAATATTTTTCCCTTACTCTCTCAAGCCTTCCCTTTATGCACCATTGTGAGCCCAAAGAACAATACCAATAATCACTGATAAGCATTAGAGTATGATTAACAATGTATTTGTATCAAGGAAGGGAAAACCATCCCCTATTAGGCTTACATCATTAAGGCCTTCATCCATTTAAGGTCCTTCAAGTGCCCAGAAGTCCCTATGATGTGCCTCATCTTTCTCTAATTCAACCTTCTTCTCCCTAGACACAAGTGATCAAGATAAATATGAAACTAACTCTAACTGTACCTTATTCTATTCTAGTTTTATTAGTGAATACTATAGTTTAAATCTGCAATATTTTGGCATTATTAGCTCAAATAAGCACTAGCATTTATTGGCATATTTATAACCATGCTTTTTTCTTAACAACCATGTTTTTATAGGAGAAAACATTCTCTGAATTCTAAACCAACTTACATGCAAATGTATGAAACTGAACTTTGAAAAGTTAGAGAATATTTATTTCAAGAACATTGCATGATACTAGAAAACATAAAGAGATGCTGATTTAGAACTCACACTGCTGAACTGCATGCTCATGCTGAATTGAGAATTTGCTTTAACTCTTCATGTAGGACGAATCATATAGCATTTTGTCCTGATACTGTAGTTAGTCTTAGTTACAAGCAGCTTGAATTATGCAAATCTAATGTGATCTCTAGTAATAAGTGCAAGACTGTAAAATACCCCCTCCCTGCCTTTGAAAAAGGGAATGACAATTTAGAGCTATTCCTGCAAAGGCTGCCAGCTCCCAGCACACACAAGAAATGTGCTCCTTTTTTTGTCCTCTGCATAGCAGTTGACTTCTGTCATTCATTGACTAACTCTGGGTTTCACGGTGACAGGTCACATGTGCTTCAATACTTATGTAAATAACAATATTGGGCTAAGAAGTCAATCTAACCAATGACCTTTTACAAACAATAGGCCTTTCTATGGGAAGAGCCTGCCAGGATTCTGAGTGCCAATGAAGTAATCAAATATGCGTTTTGGTTGTTGTTACCATCAGGCTAACATCCTGGAAGAATGATCCTGTGAGAGAAGCAGTTTGCAGATTCCATCACTAGAAAATGGACATATATTTTTTGTCTGTATTTACATTTATACATAATTGTTTTCATTTAAAAAATGTGCCATATATACCGACACAACAGATCATTCAGAAGGTTGTTTTCATGTGAAGCATTATTTTTTCTAGACTGTAAATAAAACAAATAATGTGTTACTTTCCACTTCCTAATTAGACAATTGTCTGATGGTTTTTTTTTAAAGGTTTTTAAGAGTACCACACAATGTGTATTATGGGTTGGCCAAAAAGTTCATTTGGTTTCTCTCATAGGATGGCTGCAGTAGCACTTAGCTGATGTGGACTCCAGCCCACAGGGTCTGTGTGTTGTGGCTGCAACTAATGATGAACAAATTCACAAGGACTACAGAAGTCCTGTGGAGAAAAAGGTAAGGCACAGCCACTCTCTAAGTGAGAGAGAGGGTGAGGAGAGATCCCGTGATCCCTGCCTGGACAGGCTTTTATTGATTTTCTGGATACATTACAGCGAGGATGGTCCTCATTTACTATACACAGGTTGGCTTTAAGTGGTTACCTTTTACAGATAACAAAGGAAAGAACGTTGCTAATTACTTCAAAGAGAAGAACATTTGCAAATGCAAAGGGGAAAGGTGGTTGAACTGGTTACACTCCATCCTTGGGAGGTTCAGCACAGATTGCAGTAAACATTTGCTGCCTCAATTCATGGTGAGGGAGTTTTAGCAAAAGCAAGCCTCAAAGCAGCCTAGGTACCATGTAGGCCTGATTCCCCAAGGGAGAACCGACCCGTGGGTTTGGCTCCTGTGTGCCAACAGGTACCTGCCTGCTTTCAGACAGAGCTGAGCTACATTTGCCAAGTGGATTGGTTCCCTATACTTAGTTTTCTTTGATTTAATTTGAAACAACTTTGTTAAATTATATTGTGACAGCTGTCACATCAGCATGCATTTTTTAAAAAACGTATAGAAATTGGTGAATTCTTGTGTAGCCATCCTAATATTTAAGATGGAAGAAAGTATGCAACATTTCAGCATATTATGCTTTATTATTTCAAGAAAGGTAAACACACGACTGAAATACAAAAAAGCAGATTTGTGCAGTGGATGGAGGAGGTGCTGTGACTGATCGAATGTGTCAAAAGTGGCTTGCAAAGTTTCTTGCAGGAGATTTCTCACTGGACGATACTCAGTTGGACAGACCAGTTGAAGTTATCAGCGATCAAATTGAGACATTAATTGAGAGCAATCAACATTATACCACACAGGAGATAGCAGACATACTCAAAATATCCAAATCAATAAAGTTATTGGTGAAAACAAAAAATGTCTTTTATTTTATGGAAAAAACTAAATGGACTTTTTGGCCAACCCAATATAAAAGGCAGTAAGTATATGGTCTTACCCTGTTTTTGTTTGTTTGTTTGTTTTGTTTGTTCCTTACTCTTTGAAAAGCTGAGTTTCATGCTTTATTCCACTCAAAACCTCTTTAAAATTTAGGTTCAAATTTGAGATTACAAAATATGGGTCCTTCAGAGTGGTTTCAGAATCGTACCACACAGGAGGGGTTAGGAACTATTTCAGTTCAGGCCCCCCCACCCACTTCCTTTGTTAAACAGCAGTAGAAGTGCTCTTCACAATGGCACTTCTGCAAAACGCATTTTTCATCAATGATGGTTAGACCATACCATCCCAAAACTTGTTGGAGAGCTAGCTTGTCTTTTTTGGCAATTTGTTCAGGTCCAGGGGAGCCAAGTTAACTTAGAAACAAATAGTGGTATTAAAAGATTTAGAATTCTTCTGAGGTTTCAAGTTACACTTTAAAAATTATGTATGTTGCTTCTTTTCATGCTTTTGTGAAATGATTCAAGTGTTTTCTTTGTGGACCTTAGAAGATGCTCAAAATTTGAAGTGTTCAGTGCAAAGGGCAGGGAACTAAGTAGTCATGGGTCTGCGCCCCATACAAGTTAGAAACTAACTTTTTCAACAATAATGCTAGTTACACTGCAAGATGGAATGTGTGCTATAATTGATTGTTAATATTCTAGAGCTGGAATAAAAGCTAGAAACTGTTTTGACCTTTTGCCAAAAAAAAAAAGCTATATACACTTGGTCACCTGAAAGAGATAGCCCTATATTTATTGATGATTTATGGGATTTAAAGATAAAAGAAGCATTTCTCTAACTCCAGTAGATAATGACCCTATGCCACAGAATCCTGGTTTTGTGACTCTCTTAAGCATGTGAATGAAGTCTGCCCACTGCTTCTTTTTCCCTTAAACTCTCCTCAGAACCTCAATGAATGTGTTTGCTAGGGCTGCCACCGCCTAGCACCACAGACTGAGGGGCTGAAACAGCAGAAACTTCCTTTTTCATAACTCTGGGGGGCTCGGCGTCTGAGGCTAGGGTGTTGGTAGGGCTGTCTTTCTTTCCGAGGCCTCTCTACCTGGTTTGCAGATGACTGCCTTGGCCTTGTGTCTTCACACAGACTTCCTTCCGTGGGTGTCTGGTTCAAATTTCCTTTTCCTGTATGGGTACCAGTCAGACTGGATTAGGGCCCACTCTAATAACCTTATTTTAACATAATTACCTCCTTAAAAGCTACCTCCAAATACATTCATATTCTGAGGTACCGGAGGCTAGGCATCAACATAGGAATTTTTGTGGGGTGGGAGAAAATTCAGCCCATAATGATACATAAGACAGATAAAAGAGAGTGCTGGGATTAATGGGGCTGAAGTCTCACAGGCCTGTCCTTCCATTTTCCTCCTTTGCCCATGTTCACCACCCCCTCTCTGCCTCGAGCTACCTCTCAAATACCTTCTAGAAACAATAGGATGCCTAGGGAAACTGTTCAGCAGTTAATTTGTTTCCCAAATATTAGTGGATATTTACCATGCACAGCACTGTGTCATATGGCGTGTGGAACAGTTGCAAAAGTAAATAAAACAAGCCTTGCATTCAAATAGCTTATATCAAACCACATTGTCATATTAATTAAATCACAGCTAAAAACTCGAAACCTCCTAGATCTGTCTTCACACCCATGAGAGAGGCAGCAGGGGGCTGTGGAGGGAGTCCAGGCTTGAAGTGAGAAGAACCAGGTGTGAGCACGCTTTTTTCACCTGCCAACAGGTGGATACATGACTCAAATGAGATAATTAAGATTAAGGAGTATTATAAATTGAAAAGTGCTATAAAAGCTTAAGGTATTATTAAAAATCACTAAACTAGCTTTCAAAATGCAGCATTGTTCCCTCCTCATTCTCCACCTGCACATTCCACAGGCTAATTGCCTGTATTATTAGAAGTCACCTTACTTAATCAAATTTAAATGTTCAGCATCTATTTAATTGAAGGCTCTGTAGCTTTAATCAGATGTGATAGGCTATAACTCATTTGATGATTTGGGGAGTAGATTAATCAAGCCTGAGACAGGTTTTCTCTCTCCAAAATAATCCCTTTAATTTCCCTCCAGCCCATTTTGAAGTTTTAAATGATCAAATATTTAGTTTTTGCACATGGAATAGGCATTCCTCCTTTTAAATCACTTCACAATCCCCAACTGCTCTCCTCTGGGCCACAGAAGCTATTGCCCACCAGCTGCACACCTGGTCACCCTGACTGAATAGCTCTCCTAAAATTTACCACATTACCTAACACTCCCTGTGGAGCAGCTATCTCCTTCACACGTGTCCCAACACACGGAGAATCAGCGCTCCACAGGGAGTCAGACTTTCATGTTTATTCTGAGGGTCCTCCTATGTCCTTCTCCTGGGCCAACCTCAGAAATGGCAATTCCCCTACCACTGTCACCAGCTTCTTTTTCCGCTTAGTTCAATTTCCAATAAAAGAAGGAGGACTCTTCTCTTTCCTGTTTCCCAATAGCTGCTTTTCTTCCCTTTCGTTTTAGTGCAATGTTACACACAAAACTGTCACCATTTCCTCAATTTGACAAGCAGTAAATGAGAGACTAGGCCAGGCGCTGTGCGGGATAGGCACTCGAGTCAGACACACCCTTTGTTGTCTGGAGCTCACAGCCGTGTGGGGAGACAAGGACATAAACAAGTGAGGATGACGCAAGATGGGCTGACAGGAGTGTGCTGCAGGGGGGGAGCACAAATCAAGATGGGACTCTTTCCCACTGGGGAATTAGACACAGGCTCATGGAAGAGGAGGCACGGGAACTGGGTCTTGAAAGATTTGAAGAAAAGGGCATTCCAAGTAGAGGAAAAGCAAGAGAGCTCAGAGTTAGCATAAGGCATAGTTGGGGTCCCCACCTGTGCAGCTGGAAGGAACGTGGCGATATTACATAATGAGGTTGGGAAGAAGAGTTTTGAATGCCAGGTAGACCTCACTGGTTACATGCCTGTCGTGAGTGGCTCAGTCAGCCAGCAGTTCCAACAACGTCGCCCCTCTCCCTTGTCATCGCTCTGGAAGAAATGACCCCAAAGGAGTCTCATGTAATGCTTTATCCAAGGAGGGATGCTGTAAGTGAGTGACCACTCATTCCCTTGAAATGGAAAAACAATGTGTTTTTATACTTTTGATTCATGCAAATTCTAAAACATATATATGTTTAAAAATACTCCCATAAGGTTATTAAAACTCAGTTCCATCTTATATTAGCTACAGACTAATGAATTGATCAGCCTTTGGAATACTTTCTAAAGAGAACATACCACATAGCCTTCTTGCTTTTCTGTTTATAATCTCTATTAAGTGACATATATCGACTTCACAGCTCAGCTGTCACCACTAGGCTATGACTCACACCTTGCATCTCTAGCACAGACTTCACCTTTACTCCAATGGCATATACCCAACAGTTCAGAGTCAAATTCTACTTGACTGTTGGCTCTCACATGCAATTTACCATGTTCAAAACCACCATTCCTTCTCTTCAAATCAATTTCCTCTCCACTTTCCTTTTCTCCTTCAGTGCTTCAGCCATTCTTCCATAGTCACTAGCTGTTTAAAACCTCACAATCATTTTAGATTCATCTCATCCCTGATACCTTATCAAACTGAAAATCCAATCGATTTTCATCTCAGCCTCCTTTTGTCCCTATTTTCAAGGCTTTGAGTCTAGATCACTGGGACAGTTTTCTCATTGGCTTCCCTGACTCTAATCCAAGCTGTACAGAGCTGCCAAACTAATCTTCTTTAATATATCATTTTCATCGTGCTGATTCCCTGCTCAATAATTGTAGATAGTTCCCTATTTCAGATGCAACCAAAACAGAGTGAAAGCCCACTAGGAAGTTTCACAGATGCTGTCTTCTCTGAGGGGTAGGTATTATTATCCCAGTCATAATAATGATGAAAATTGAGCCTCCAAAATCTAACTTACCTAAGGCTAGTAATTGTAGAGTCAGGATTACAACTCAGTCCTTAGTCTTAGTCCAATGCTTTGCTTTTATAGCAGTTTTTAGTTCCTATGCTTGCTTTCAAGAATCTCCATAATCTCCCTTTGCCTTATTTAACCAATTGTATTTTTCTAACTCCCCAACATAGCCTTCCCTGTGGCCAGCCTTGGCTCCTCATTGCCTCTCAATATGCCTATTTCATTCCTGCTCCTCCATGGCTTCCCTTGGGCACATTCTAGCTTTTCCCAATCTCCAAGGTACACCCTAAGCCCAACCAGGGTCTCTTTTGATTTCCCTGACAATGCCAGCCTTCCTCAGTTGGACTCCCACAGTACTTATACTCTAACAGAGTGGCCCGTAGCCTAAGAACAAGCGCCCATGGGATGGGGTATAGGTCAGGGGAGGAATTCATGGGCTATGGATCCAAAGCACATATCAAATTATATGCAACTCACATGTATTTGCTACTATTTTCCAAAAATAAATAGATACTATGGTGGTTAATAAAATATGCATTAATTTGAAATAATTCATGTTTGTTCTTTGCCATTATGTATTTTTCCAATTCTAAGTACTAAACATAGATAAATGCTTAAGAGTTTTTGAAATATCTGATGTTTAAAAGGAATCGTAATCTCAATGAGGTTGGAAACCACTGGTCTGAACACTCAGGTGAATACAATCTTGTTGATTTGCAATTGTACATGTACTTCAATCTTGTAAGCCCCTGTGAGGCCTTTAAAGAGTTTCTTATAAGGTACAGTACTAGAGCATACTTCTGAATCCTATAGCACCTCACCCAGCACTGAATACATGGTGGGTGTTCAAATATTTGTTACAAGTTTCCCTCCCTCAATGAAGTATAATGTTATACCTTTAAAAAAATTTTAGGTTTGTTCACTAAATGATAGGTTGAGAAAAAGCACATTTCTACAGCTCATTAAGTTGCCCAGAACAGTGGCACTTTCTACCCTTTGTTCCATTCATAGCCATCATGCATGAATTTCCATGAAAACTCTGATTACCACTCTTGCTTTTTTTATTAAAACATAAGAGAATATTAGTAGATGGATTTGTGGGTCAGAAATACATCTTGCTTAATAATAACTGATCCATAAATACTTAAATCTGTTACTTCCATTTATAAAACATAAATCAGAGAGAAGCCTTGAAGGTAATCATTTGAATTCCCCATTCCTATAGGTATGACGATTAATGGTTGATGGAACTCCTTCAACTTATTGCTCAGCTTTGAAATTTAGTTAAATTACAGGTTCAAATTAAGACACTGAATAGCCACACAGTTGGTACCAGATATATAATACCTTCCCCATCCTTGTAGAAGATTGGGGGAGAATTTCAGTGTTTGGGACAGGCACAGAAAAACCCTAATGGCAGAACAACAGGCCATTGTACAGTATCATTAATGAACAACATTTTCCAAATAGCTTTCCCAAATAATTAAAATGCACTCATTTATAATTTCAAAAATTTTTATATTAAAAATTTATATAAATGTTTTTAAACTGTATTACATGCTTTCTGATTTACATTAGACAGATGATACTGAAAATATTGGGTTGGCCAAAAAGTCCATATCATTTTTTCCATAAAATAAAAGACACATTTTTCATTTTCACCAATAACTTTATTGATTTGGGTATTTTGAATATGTTGGCTCTCTCCCATGTGACATAACATTGATTGCTCTCAATTAATGTTTCTACTTGATCCCATCAACTTCAACTGGTCCACCCAATTATGGAGCATCGTCCAGTGAGAAGTCTCCTGCACGAAACTTCACAAACCACTTTTGACACATTCAATCAGTCACAGCACCTTCTCCATACACTGCACAAATCTTTTTTTTTGCATTTAAGTTGTGTTTTTACCTTTCTTAAAATAATAAAGCATAATATGCCAAAAATGTTACATACTTTCTTCTATCTTCAATATTAAAATGGCTACACAAAAATTCACCAATTTTGGCAAGTTTTTTTAAATGCACACTGATATGACAGCTGTCACAATACAATCTCACAAAATTGTTTCAAATGAAGTGAAAGGCATAAGCGCTACTAGAGCCATCATACGGAAAAAAACAAAGAAACTTTTTGGCCAACCCTATAGCTCGTCCTAAAGTTCATCATATTGAATATTAAAAATTATTTTATATAATTCAGGTATATAACAAGGCTTTTTCCCCTACATTATATGGCCCCAGACTATTATACACTTTGAGTTCTTTAGAATTAAAAAATATATATCCTAAAATAATTTTAAGCTTAATTTAAAGTTGCTAAATAGTATGTAGAGTAAGTATCTCTACATACACCCTTCACTCAACTTCTCCAATGTTACTCTCTTAAATAACCACAGCATCATCACCAACACCAAGAAGTTAGCATCGGCACAACAAATACTATTATCTAAACTGCAGGCCTTATTCAGATTCTCGTGGAGATTTCTTTTTTGTCTGCTTAGTGCCCTCCAGTCTGTGACAGATCCACAGTCTGTCCTTGTCTGTCATGAGCCTGTCACTTTTGGTTAGTTCTGGTCAGTTATTTTGTAGATGTCTTTTAATTTGTCTGACTTTTCCAATAATTGTAATGAGATTACACATTTTTGTCAAAAATATCACAGAAGTACAGTTGTTCCCCTTCTTTCATATATCTTATCAAGGGGTTCATGATGCAATATGTCTCATTCTGGGGATGTTAGCCTTGTAACTGCTGTTATAGTCCAACTTACTATTTTCCCTCACTAATTAATCAATTTTCCTCTGATTTGTTAATATAGTTTTCCAACTCTTACCTCAGAGAGAGGCATCATGTACTTGCCTCTAGTAACTTCCTTTGTAATCTGTTGCAGGCTGAAAAATCAGAAAAAACTCATTCATCAGAATTCTTTTTCAAAATAAAAAAAGTGGGCTCGAGCAAGGATTTATTGTAGATTTTAAAGACATGTTCCTTTGCTACATGGACATCCTTTGTGGTTACATTCATGTTCTTGGTTTTGATGTTTCCTTTCTAGAGTCTGCATTGTTGATAATGCCTGATGAATGACCCTTCCTAAGTGGATATTATCTTAATGGTACTTTGGAGTCAGATGAAGACACCTGAAAACTTATGATGAAATGGAATCACCACAAGTTATTTCCTGTTCAACAAGCAAGTTCACTCTAACAGTCCCTTCCAGTTAGTTGGTGATACAAGAAATCTAAATAGGGAGTTTGCAGGGGGCAGGAGGGGGTGGGTGAGGAGGCATTAATTTTGTAAAGGGTAGAATCAGATGTGACACCCATAAGCCAAAAAGCTGCTTCATGAGGACACGAATGTTAATCATTCTTTCCACTCTCTAAACTCGGACTCCAAGTTCCAAATCACCCCGGCCAGAGAACTGACAAAAGAATCAAATCTTCACATTCCATCTTCCCAATGTCATCTTTAACATGGAAAATATCTTACTGAAAGAATATTCATGACATCATCAAACCTACCCCTCTCCTTCTACATAGGATTTCACTGCAACCATTTCAGAAAAGAAGCTGTGTGCCTTAATCTATAAATTTTTTAGAGAACAGTCCTTTCTTATTATGTGCCTCATGTATTTCCTTTTATTCAAAATGTCCATGCAGAGTAAACATATTTCCATCTACAGTGAGATATATTTTAAAATATAGTATATGTTTATCATATATTTAAGATCCTTTTAATAGGTTTCCATTGTTTTGATTTGGTGAGGGTAAGATCTAGCCCATTCTTCCTGTTTTGTGTAACTACGTTAAGAACCCAAACATTTCTCAAATAGCATATCCTAAAAAAAAAAAAAAGAAAATGTGATTCATGATTCTCTATCTCCCTTTGCATGGCTCTTAAAAATGATTGAGTCACTGTTGTTCTGTTTAATCTGATAATTATGCAAGTGCTAAATCTTACATTGGAGCAGAAAATGTTAACACACATTGAAAAACCAAAAAGCGTAGAACTATAATCTGTATGATAAAATGCATTACTCTGTTTAAAAGGATTGTTTTACAGATGCAATTAACAATCAGTGATCATACAGTTTAGACCGGTGTTTTGATGCCATCTGTTGGAATAAGTCCTCTTGGTCTCCAGAATGAAGCTATAATTTTCAGTTTACAGTTTCATTAGGCAACACACAGCATTACAGTCACCAGAAAAAAAAAAGAGAAATCCTAAACACTTTGAGTTTTATAGTCTTTCATAAACAATCATGTTGCTGAAATTTTCCACGAGACAGAATTTAGAAAATTAGCAACATGACCACAGATTGTTCTGTTTTATTTCAGAGCCTTAAAAACAGCACCAACAGTTCAAACGGCCAATGACAGTTTTCTAACTTTAGTTTCAATATTTTAAATGTGGCTTCTATCCTTTCAGTTTATTTATGCTCTATATTAACTTAAAAATGTGCTCGCCCTAGGCCTAAACAAGTTATGTCATATTGCCAGTGATAAAAGTTAACAACCTGCCCACATTCCTGAGTGTTGTTATTAGCTTATTAAATGCTAGATCAAATCTTTGGGGGTTTTTAATACACTAGGGGGTGCTAGTTCTCTACATGTGCACATTCACAAAGAAAAACTTTTCCCACAATTAATTTTTGGCAATTATAAAAAGTTGACCAGGAATTCTAGTAGAGTATGTAGATTGTGTGCTACATATAAAGAAAAGAAATAAGGAAAAAAGAACTCATTAAAATGCACTATGAATTAAACAGTTAAAGTCCAAGTGGGAGTGCAATTTTGCATTGCAACAGGTAGGATTGATATGACCTTATTTTATGCTTCAGACATCAGTTGCTAATATCAAACAAAACCTGAAAAGAAAGTCACAGTTTTTCAAAAAGTGCGGTGTCAGGTCTGAATTTCTTAGTGCTATCTATTATGTCTTTGGTACTCCAAAAGAAATACAAAGTAAAACCACCATAGAAAAGAGCTTTCTTTACTAAATTTCAACAACTTATTTGAGATTCTCTTCCTTTGATATGCCATTCTAACAGTCCCAAATGACAAGAAGTCACCATTAAGACCTGAACTTATGCGCCACAGTCAGCTGGAAAATTGCCTCAAGCAACTAATGGCTCTCTCTGCTTATGTCTTGGAACATTTGCATGATGAAAGTACACACACACGCACGTGTGCACCACATCAGTGTAAAGAATATTATCCAAGATTGCATTCCATAACTAGTTGGAGGGTCTTTATTTTTTCTTTCCTCTTTTTGGGTTTAATTTTCCTTCTTTGAAAAGACTAACAGGACTCCAGATACACTCAAACTCAGGTAAAACATACTAACCCATAATTTTTCACTTTCAGAGATAGGCTGAATTTCAAGAACCTTTCTTCCAAAATAAGGCCCTAGTACTTCCTTGTCAATTGTCTGCCTCCACCTCATTTTGCTTCCTCTTCTTCCCACTGCACCAACAGCGTGCATTCGCCTACTCTCTCCTCTCCTCTACTCTGTTAGTTTCAAAATTAAATATATCATCAAACATATTAATTGTCCTTAAATACAATTTAAATTCACATTACATATGGGAGAGAAAAGTATGTTTGTGTTTACAAGCACACAGAATGACAATTTGGCCTGGTAGTGAGGAGTCATGGTGCTAATTCTGTGTATTTCCACTTTAAACATGTGATTCCTCCTGTGTTTTAGACATTTCAGGGGTCGGGGGAAGATTATAAAAATTGCTGGTTCTCTCTCTCACCATAAATTTCATCCTCTCTAAAAGAAATAGGACTATTTGGCACATCAGTGATCAAAATAGCCAACCTGGAAATTTTTTTCTATGTGTCCTTACAAGGGATATTTATAAGACTGAGAAAATGACGAAAATAAGGAGAGGGCTTGAAAACACAGTACGTGAAGACAGTGAAGGGAATTGTAGGTGAGCGATATTTCTGGGGAAAAAAACAAGTTGTACTAGGAAAATAATTACAGCTATTTGAGAAACATCATTTGGAAGAAAACTAGACTTATTTGATATGACTCTAGAGGCCAGAATTAGGCCCACTGAGAAGAAATTATAAGGAGAATGTTTTGGTTCAATATTAGAAAGATCTATAAAATAATTAATTCAGGCCAATTTTAAAATTGGGTGGTTTGGGGAGGTTATAAGTTTTCTGTCATTGGAGAAATTTAAATAAGGCCAGATAACTACCTGCCTTAGTTTGCTAGGGCTACCATAACAAAATATCACAGATGGTGGCTTAAACAAAAGAAATGGATTTTCTCACAGTTGTGGAGGCTAGAAGTTCAAGATCAAGGTGTCAGCAGGATTGGTTTCTTCTGAGGCTTCTCTTCCTGGTTTGCAGATAGCTGTCTTTTCACTGTATTCTCACATGGTCTTTCCTCTGTGCATGCACATCCCTCATGTCACTTTGTGATGCAGTCCCGTCCCGCGGGACCATGTGTTGTGGATGATTGTCCCATATCTCTGGACAAATGACGAACAACAAACAAATTCACGTGGACTAAAGGAATCCAGTGGAGAAAAAGAGATGGCATGGCCACTCTCTAAGTGAGAAGGAGAGCGCTAGCTTGGCCACTCTCTCAGTAAGAGAAAAGACCTGCGTGGCCACTCTCTCAGAGAAAGAGAGGGCCCCAACCCCTGCCTGGACAGGCTTTTATTGACATTCTAGGTACATTACATCAAAGATGGTCCTCATTTACTATGCATAGGTTTGCTTTAGGTGGTTACCAATTATAGATAACAAAGGAAAGAATGTTGCTCAGAGATAAAATGTTCAAAGATAAAATACAGAGGGGAGAGGTGGCTTAGCTGGTTAACACATGTACTTTGGAAGTCTAGCCGAAATCAAAGTAAACTTCTGCTGTCTTGATCCCAGGTGAGGGAGTTTTTTTAGCAAGAGCAAGTTTCAGAGCGGCCTAGGATCAATGCATGCCTGATTCCCCATGGGAGACCCATCTGTGGATGTCTCTTGCACCCCGAACATGTATCTGTCTGTTTTCAGAATCAGAGCTGAGCTACATAAGACATTATCACACGGATAGGTTCCCTATAACTTTGTGTGTCCAAATTTCCCTTTCTATAAGGACACCAGTCAGGTTGGTTAAGGCCTACACTAGTGGCCTCATTTTAACTTGATCACCCCTTTTAAAGGCTCTGTCTCTGAATATAGACACATTCTAAGGTACTGGGTAGCTTCAACATATGAATCTGGGGAGGGGACATAATCCAGCGTATAACACCACTCTTTTTGAGATGTAAAAGAGACACTGTAGCAGGTGGGAGGGGAGGGGAAGGGTTGTACTACATATCACCAATGGAAGTCACATACAAGGTAGACCCAAAGTAGACATGTTCACTTTGGTTTTTAGTTAGGTAGACAATGGAGTTAATTTTGACCTCAACATCTGCATTTTATAGATTTTCATTTTTAAAAAGGGACCACTTTCTAAAAGACCTTCATCAATTGTTCCTAAATAATTAAATAACAAAACTAATGCAGATACTCTAGTTAAAAATATGTAACAGATATTCTAAATATCCTTTTTCTATTGATTAAATATTTCTAATTTATAGAATTATGTTTCATTTTTTTTCAATTAAGTAACTTATTATAAATAAGAAGCAATCATTATCTTCCATGCGTTGGTATGTATACAAACCAACACAAAGCATGCTTACTCTGAACTACGTCTATCTGCTGCTTCTCAAACTCCACTTATATGACAGAAAAGAAATAAAATAATCAGTAAACCCATAAGTGAATAAAGGGATGGTAGAGGAGATGACAGAACACCAAGAGAAGTAATTAACAAATTGGAATTGAATAAATGGTAACTGATTTAGCAGAACAGAGAAAGTTGAAACCTAGGTATCTGCCTGAGGAGAAGCAACAAGAAGTCTGCTAATTCATGCCTCAAGGAGGAAGTGGCAGTTGAAAATCTGTTTGGAGAAAAATTAGATTCTCAGGTCCTTCTTTCTCTGTACCAACCAGGAGGCTTATCAGATAAACTCTCTATTAGGGTATATTGGGCATAATAGAGAGTAGGGGGT
>VMDR010013798.1:0-24488 GCA_007922815.1 Macrotus californicus | reverse complement strand
TCTCTTCGTCACTTAGTTGTATTTTTTCTGGAGCTTTGATTTGTTCTTTCATTTGGGCCATTTTTTTTTTTTTGTCTCAGTGCACCTGTTATGTAGTAAGGGGCAGAGCCTTAGGTATTCACCAGGTTGGGGCAACCCACATTGCTGTGTTGTGGCACTGTGTGTGGGGGAGGGGTCTGAGAGGGAACAGTGCTGCTTGCTCTGCTCTAAGCCAGTTTTCAGTTACTTCACTCACTACCCACAATCAAATTGGGCCCTTCTGGTGCTGATTCCCAGGTGGGTGGATGGGCTTGTGTATGTTGTAGGACACTGTGGGTTTCTCCAACAAGCTCTCCTGTGAGGCTGGGAGTTTCTCCCACTGCTGCCGCCTCAAACCCCACAAGTGTTTTTAATCAGAGGCTTTGAGGCTTTATTTCCCTGTACTGGGACCCTGGGTTGGGTGGTCTATCTCACTTCCTAGTTGTTCCTCCCAGCTTATCTGCACATGGACAGGGGACTGTGCAGTCCACCAGCTACCACCTTGCCCGAGTCCTTTCCCCCCGACTTCCCATCTCCGTCCCTCCTACCAGTCTGGGTGAGTGTTTCTTCTTTAACTCCTTGGTTGTCGGACTTCCATACAGTTTGATTTTCTGTCAGTTCTGGTTGTTTTTTGTTTTTATTTTTGTTGTTGTCCTTCTTTTGGTTGTGCGAGGAGGCACAGTGTGTCTGCCTATTCCTCCAACTTGGCCAGAAGTTAAATTCTACATTTTAAAAATAATTTTAATGCTTATAAACTAAGTCCCATGAAAATAAATGATCAAGGGTTTGGGACTAATATCTGCCTAGGAAAAAATGAAAGACACCTGATCAGTTTATTCAAAATTAGAAATGGGCAAAGAGTGGCTTAACAATGGTGCCTGAGCAACCGGGAGGGAGATTGAAAGAAATATTTGTTGAGAATCTACTTTGCGTCCTACACTGCTGGCTGCTTTCTATGTGTCTCTCATTACACATTTATATCTGCCCTATTGTGACAGAGGAGAAAACGAAAAGGTCAGAGTGGTTCTGTCACAGGCCTCAAGTCACATCGGTAGTACGTTAAATACTTAAAAATGAGGGGCATCTACTTCCATGTCCTCTTCTCTTCCAACTTCATCATCTTCCTAGATGATCAGCATTTACCAAGATCATGTGATAATTGATATTTATTTAACATCCAATACACTGTGGCTTTCTTTCGGGTGCTGAGAGAACCCACAAAGGGATGAGCTTGAGTGCCGCAGCTGGGGAATGAAGGCCCAGTATCGCTGACTTTCCTGAGGAGTTCAGCCTCAGCACTATTGATATTTTGGGTCGGATAATTCTTCATTGGGCAGGTTTGTCCCGTGTATTGTAGGATGTTTAGCATTATTCTTGGCCTTCACCCATCAGATAGAGCGATCCCTGGTTGTGACAAATAAGATGTTTTCAGATACTGCCCAGTGTCTCCTGGGGTCACAATCTCCCCTGGTGGATAATTTCATTACTAGACTGACCTTATGGGGTTAGGAACCACCTCGGGATAGTTTGCTATTAGATCATTTGCCCAAGGACTTACAGTGGAAGATACGACTGGCTGATTCCTTTGGTGATGAATCTTAGTCATTTTTTCCTTACTTACTACACAATTAGTACATCTAGAAGTTTGAAACTCATCATAAGAACAGACAAGAATGTAGTCTGGCTAAAGGCCAACTTCCCTTAAAGTATAATCACCTGCCCTTTAAAAAACTGGCCTTGTATCTTTTCCCTATAATTCTTCCGGGTTCTGCCCCTCCACTTTCTACACTCCCAGAAATAAATTGAGCTGTGCCCCAACCTCAGCTGAAGTCTGCTTGTAATTCTGAGTCCTGTGGTAAATAAAGTCACTTTCCATATATGTGAAGAATTACTTAATAGTTTTCTGAGGCTTTTGTTCTTTGCATTTATTAATACTAGTGACCCTGTGTCAGGTTATCAGTCTCATTGTTTTGCTTCCTCATAGCACTGATCGCTCCCTGAGTTTACCTGTTTGTTATAGGTTCCCTCTCTGCCTCTCTCGATCCCACCCCACTTCCACCTGTACTCCAAGCTGAACGATGACACAGTTCTGATCTGTCTGGCTCACTTGCAGAATCGCAGAGTCTAGCACACAACTGAGGGTCAGTATATGTGTGTTGAGTTAATTAAAACTGCCTGTTTCATGTAACTTGGCAGTTTCTAAGCATTTCAGTAGCAGACACCATCCATGCTCCATCATTTGTGCTGGAAACTCACAGGTACCATGGATCTGAAGGAGCTCTACAGCTCTGGCCAGAGGCCTATCCCTGACTTCAGGGTAGGCTCAGCCTGCAGTGAAACAAGCAGACCAAGGTGCTAATGCTCCAGCCCCCAGCCAAAAAGGATGGGACCTGGTGAATGAGCATCCCAGTCATCTACCCCTGGGGGTGAGATAAATCAGAGGGGAGCTCTGGAATGTCTCTTAGCATCCTAAATGGGACAGAACCCCAGAACCCCACATGAGTCCCCTGTTCATTAATGTGCCCCGAGTGGCCCCCTTTCCTTCCTTGTCTCACTTTCTCACCCCTCTATTAGGCTGGGAGGGCTGTCCCAACAATGTCTTATAGACCGAGGGGCTCAAAAACAGAAACCTATTGTCTTACTTCTGGAGCCCAGAAGTCTGAGATCAAGGTGTCAGCAGGGTTGGTTTCTTCTGTGGCATCTCCTTTTGTCCTGTTGATGGCCATCTCCTCCCTGTGCTTCCCTCTATCTATCTGTGTCCTACTTTCTTCCTATAAGGACAACGGCCATATTGGATTAGGAATTTCCCATATGACCTCATTTTACCTTAATTTCTTCTTTAAAGATTCTATCTCCAAATACAACCCCTTTCTGAGATACTGGTGATTAGGGCTTCAACAAATGAGCTTTGAGGAGACACAATCAACCCATGACCCCTTCTTACTTGTGTTTCCTGTTTTTATAGCCCAAATTATATTTATGCCCTCAAATCCCTGTTTATCTGTGTCTGAAAGAACCCAAAGTAATGCCATTTTTTCCCCCAATTCTTTTCTTTTCCTTTTTTAAGTGCCTAATTCTTTTAACACTTCTGCTAAAGTGTATTTATCCACATTGTACATATGGGGAAACTGAGACTCAGAGAGGCCATACAGATCCCCAGCACTCCATGAGGAGACAAACAAAGAGAGCTGGGCTGGGAACCCAGATCCAGGAAGGTCGGCATCTTCACATCCCCTTTACTCATCTCTGCTGTGGTCCTTAGTGATCTCTAGCAGGTCTCCAGAGGGAAATGAGAGAGTTCATGAGGCTGTAGATAAATGTCTTAACTGATCTAAGAAATTTCCTTCTTTCCTTTTCTTTTTTCTTTTCTTTTCTTTCTTTTCTTTTCTTTTTTCTTTTCTTTTTCCTTCCTTCCTTCCTTCCTTCCTTCCTTCCTTCCTTCCTTCCTTCCTTCCTTCCTTCCTTCCTTCCTTCCCAAAAAATGTTAGTGCTGATACTTGAACAGAACTGCATTCCTAGTTCCCAGATCAACTTTACCAGTTTCCTAAGCAGTCTCTGGGGAGACATCAGCCTGGTCCAAGGGAAATACAAGATGAATAAGATCCTGTCCCCTAAAACTCCCCTGTGAAAAATATCATGTAGATTGTAGTGCTAAGAAAGCTTTGTTTCCAATGTGGAAAGACGTGCTACTTCTTTGGAGATTCAGAACTAAATAACACCTACTGTTCTCCCTTTAAGCAGACTTGCTAGAAAGCCTCAGGTTGACCCATTTTGTTAGTGTATTTGACATTTACTCCCCTTTGATGGGTTTTCTGTATTTTCACTCTGATATTCCAGGGCACTGACAACCACAAACAATGAAACCACCAACACCAATAACAACTATTATTACCAATATTAATTAAATGCGTATGTTTTAGGCTCCATGATTTGTATGCATTCTATTATTTTATAGAGTGACTCAGTGAGGTGGTTGAGTAAACAAACAGCAGCCCACAAATGAAGACTGAAGTTTAGATAAATAATTTGCATCCTCAAGATCATATGACTAAATAGATGAGATGTTGCAGATTCAAACTCAGGTCTGTATGACTCCAAAGTCCAGAGTTAACCTGAGTGCTACACTCAATGTGTCATATTTTAGGCCACCTGAGATCTCCTATGAAAAGGGGTGAACTATACACTGCGGGTGATGTGGAGGTGCCCTGCTCAGAATTCCTCTCACAGAATCTGTGGCAGGAAGCATCAGTGAAGCTGAATCTTCAGATCCACCTCAGGCAGAGCTTCACCTGGGGTGCTTGTGGTCAATAACCGAGTATGGCAGGGTTACTAGTATAAGTCCATTCTTGCCTCATGAAAGAGGACTCTTCTAGTTGGTTCCTTTGGCTTGGAGACACCTTATTGGCTTAGCTGAGACTTTCACCAAATTTTAGCTGAGGTGCTCACTATCCAACCCTTCCATCCTTCTTTCCTTTCACAGGTGTGAGATGAGCATTGTGGTCTCAAGCCCTTCCTACCTACTCCTGCTCTCTCCCCCTTTATCCTTCACAGATGTTTCCCCCAATAGTTTCATCTTTCCATCAGAGAGGATGAAAGAACAGAAGTTTATTCATTTTCTCATTTATGTAATGTAATCCTAGAGCCAACGTAATGCTTGGGACTTATTCAGTGCTCAATAAATATTTGCTGGGTAAATGCCTCTTGTATTCAAGTTATCTACAAGATTTGAATGGAAAGATATGTATGCTAACTGACAACAGAGGCAGGGTGCATGGGGAAGAAAGGTGTGTGATCAGAGAAAAATGATAAAAGTGTTTCAGTTGCAGAAGATTAAGTTGAAGAACCCAGCAGAGAGCTTCATGGAGTGTGCAGCCTCACACCTGATTTTAAGGAGCATATATGATTTTCATGAGTGAAGAAAGTCAAAGAAGTTAGGCAAAGCTACAGAAGCAGTGTGAGCAAAGTAGAGAGGTACGTTCTATCACGTGGCTTATGCTGGACGAGTAAGTGGTGCTGTATTTCTGGGGTAGCATTTTATTGAGCATAGATGGGGAGCAGAAAAGAAAGGAAAATTGGGGTACAAGTTAGTGAGCATATGAAGTGTATGATATACCCTTTGAATGATTCAGCAATGAGAATAATGATAGTTGTTTTATAATAATGTTATCCAGTGCAAGTACAATGCAAGCTACAAACCTGACCCATAAGTGCAATTTAAAATTTTCTAGTAGCTGCATAAACATCTATAAGAAAATAGATGAAAATGATTCAGTAATATGTTTTATATTATCTAATATATCCAAAATATTATCACTTCAGCATGTAATAAATATAAAATTATCAGAGAGATATTTTACATTACTTTTAATGAAATCTTCCAAAGCACATCTTAACTCATTCATATGTAAGTGCACATCTCCATTCAAAGAGCCACATGGACGTTCTCAATAGCCACCTGTGGCTCGTGAGTGCTCTACTGAGCAACCCAATCTATAATATCCAGTTGGGAATGGCCCAACAAAACAGTTTAGGGAAGTCACATCTGAGAGGGGATGTACATCCTGGGAGGTGTTGGCTGACAGCACAGCCTTCGAGTGGGTGCCTCTGCAGAAGGCAGCAGCTGGGTTTGAATCCAGCTCTTGCAGTGGCTCCATGGGTGATTGGAGCCCAGCAGGGCCCCTGAGTCTGTTTCTTCTTTTGGGCAATGATGATGCTGCTGTCCAGCCCTTCCGTTGCTTGTTCTTCTTTTCCAACAAGCTATTATTACTTGTGCAGGCCTTACACAATCAATTTAATTTACTGAACAAGCCTATGAGGGAGGTACTGCTATTATATCCTAGAGCTATTAGAGTTGGGGACATTGTGACACAGAGAGAGGTGAAGGGACTTGCTTGGGGTCACCCAGTAAACAACGGCGAGAGCTGGGATTCAAATCCTGCTCCAGAGTCCAACTTCTTATCATTCTACCATGTCTCTAATAAGGTTTTGAGATCTCAAATGATAAACAACTACACACCAATGGTAAAACAACAATGACAAAATCAAGTACTCACAAGGCAGGTATTTCTAAGCATAACCAGGAGAAGACTCTTTAGACAGCAGAGCTGAGTTCTGTACAAGAATTGATATAAAACAAACTCTATAATCCCCAATATTTATCATGAACCAGTTGTTCAACAGGCTTGGAATTAATTTCTATTCATATAAAGTTTTTAGAAGTTATGTTCTTTAATATTTCATAGCATCGAGTGATTTCACAAGCACTTTTGTATGCACTAACACTTTCAGTCACTAGGAGTGAGATGGTACTTTCCTGGAAGGTGAGGAGAAGTTCCAGATGGAAAGAGACTTGCTCTCAGTTGTAGAGCATGTGGTCTTGGAGCAGCGTCCCTGAATTTGAGCCTGCCCATCTTCCCCGACACCTTCAGTTCTATGTATAAGGCACAGAAACATTTGAATCGATGTTGTATTGGTTGCTGTTTCAAAGAACTGCATGTCTGTAAACAGGGACGTTGCACTTGATCTTCTCTTACTTCAGCAATAATTATCACCCATTGTTATGGGTGAAATGGTCTCCTACTAAGAGATATTGATGTTCTAATCCCCAGTACCTGTGAATGTGGCCTTTTTTTGGAAATAGGGTCTTTGCAGATGATCCAATTAAGGTGAGGTGTTTTGAGTGGGCTCTAATCTAACATGACTGATGTCCTGACAAAAAGAGACAGACACTGACAGAAGGAGACAATGTCAGGACACAGGGAAACGATGGCCATCTGTGAACCAAGGGACACACGAGGCCCCCAGAAGCCGGGAGAAGGCTCTGAGAAGAAACCAACCCTGCAGTCTTAGTCAGCTTGAGCTGCTGTAATGAAGTGCTGACCATGTGGCTTATAAAAGTAGAAATTTACATCTCACTGTTCTGGAAGTCCGAGACCAGGTTCTAGCAAGCCTCTCTTATCGGTGGCAGACTGCCAGTTTCTCTCTGTACCCTTGCAAGACAGAGACATCTCTGGGTCCTGTTTATAACAGCACTAATGCCGCTCATGGGGACTCTACCTCATGACCTCGCCTTCTAATATTATCAAATTGGGGGTTTCGGATTTGGGAAGGACAGCAGCATTCAGACCATAATACCTGCCAACACCTTATTCAGACTCCTGGCATTGAGGACTGTGAGGCGCTAAACGCCTGTTGATTAGGCCACCTGGTTTGCGGCCCTTTGTTACAGCATCCCTAAGAAACTAATTTCACCCATGACCTTCCCACATCTGGCTCTCTGAGCTTAAATGTGACCCTCTCAGAGAGGCCTTTCCTGAAGGTCAGCAACATGGCCCCAGACTCATTGCTGTCCATCATTTTACTTGACTATTTCTTTCCTTAATCAGAAAAAGTTTTTATTTATTTAATTGTCCATACACAGTCCACCTCCCTAAATGAGAATGTTAGTTTTGTGAAGGGAAGTGCCTCATCTGCCTTGTTCATTGAGATCACTTGGCATACAGAACAGATGAATATTGACAGATCAGTAAGGACAAAGCATGAGGGAGGCAGGCAGGCAGGCAGGAAGTCAAGGTGGGAGCTGTGTTAGCCTCTTCTGCGGAAGCACAGTGCGAATTACAGAGAAGTATGCAGATCTTACAATTGCTGTCATCGCCATCATCATCATCATCATCATCATCTTTTTCTTTGAGCTTGAGCCTCTTTGTGTACCACTTTATTCAGATTTTAGAAACCAGTTGAATAAATCCATTGCCTCCCTGGATGTGTTTTTCTTGAGTTTTATTTCATCATCAACTGCTAATTCCTTTGACTTTGAAGAGTGCCAATTCCAGGGTCTCCTATAAATAAATACTTGCCTTATTAACATGCTTCCTCAACTACTAATTGCTTTTTTAAAAATACCAGAGCCTTTGCCACAGCTGCGGTTTGTGTAACCTTTATTGATATTATTTTACTTCTAATTACATGTGCTCTTCACTTGTAGCTAAAAGTAACTCTTGTCCCCATCCCTGTCAAATCGATCCCGGGCACCTTAATTATCATTTCTTTTCCCTGCAATGGTGGCAAAAGTGTCCACATATGTCTTTCTAGGTCGATCCCTCATTCAAGGAAATGACAACCTGGATTTTAAGGAAGCAGATTTTTAGTCATGGTCCCTTTGTGTGCCCTTTTCATAGTTGAAGCCTCTTTGTCCCTGTGTCACTGGGGGCCAATTCCTGTTAGGGCACTGTTATTGTGCAAAGAAAGAGACACTGAATTAGACCCCAAGGGCTCAGCTCAATGTCGACATCTTCAGTGTGCTCCTGTTATGGACCCTGAACAAGTCACTTACGTTTTCTGACCTGTAGGTTCCTCATCTTTTAGACGGACACAGTGACATCACATGTCTGTGGGTAGCCCCCTGGGGTGACCGTAGATGGGCATGAACATTCCACAAAGCTACAGTGTTCTCAGTAATGGCAGCTGCTCATTTTGTGTTACTTCCTTCTTTTCTGAAATCTCCCTTTATCTTCTCCTTGATTCCATCTGGTGAGATTAGGAGAAAGGTGGGGAAGAGAGGGGCGGGAAGAGAGAGAGAGAGACAGACTCTTTCCTTCTTGTCACTTTGGTGCAGAGAAGGTGACAGACTCTGGGTTCCCCTCTCCTGTTCTGTTGTCAGGTGCCTGTGGCTTTGGTAGGAAGCAGGAGGTGAGTGTAACTTTGAGTAGCTGAGAGGTCCCTCATGTGTGTGTGTGTGTGAGTGAGTATGCATGTGAGTGCACATGTGTGAGTGTGTATGTTTGAGAGGCCTCACCCATTGACCAGTACAGTGTGGGGCAAAAGTAGGTTTACAGTTGTTTGTATGGAAAATAATATCATAATTAATAAATAATAATACAAGAATAAATTTTGTGTTTCTAGTACTCCCAACTGTAAACCTACTTTTTTCCCGACTGTGTACATACAGTGTGGAGGGGATGAAGGGAAGGAGACTTTATTGGTAGGCACCCCCCATGTCCCAGGAACTGTGGTGGAAATTACTGGATCAGTAGGTGGCGGTGCATTTGGGTAGACTAAGAAAAGAACTATAACTCTTGGACAGCTGGAGGTCACTGTGTGTGAGAGTGAGTGTGTATGTGAGAGTGTTGGTGTGGGGGGGTGATGGAGGGTGTGTGTGTAGGTGTGAGTGTGTGAGCACATATGTGTGTAACTGTGAGTGTATGTGGATCTGGGACTATGGCTGTGTGGGAGACAGTGTGACAGAAGTGTGTGATAAACATGTGTGTATGTGTGTGTGTGTGTGTGTGTGTGTTAGGAGTGTAGATATAACATAAGGGCCTAGCTTCAGGACCCTGGCTCTTCACTCACTAGCTCAGAAACCTTAGAGTCATTTAATGTCACATATCCTCTGCCCTCTTTCTTGAAAACAGTATTTGCAAGATAAGAGAATTATGTAGCAAACGTGTGCAGATACATTCCACTGGAAAGTGTGCAGTCTGTCTGATTATAAATTTTGTTGGACCCTTTCAACTCTTTGGGGGTTTTGCCGATTTATAAGATTTTTGTTCCTTCCTTTCTGTTGGCCTTGACCGCTCAGATGGCTTGGGAAGCACTTGGGTTGCTGGAGGCAGTGGGACCAAGCGAGGTCTGAGGAAGAGGGAGCTACAGTGTGGAGCTCCTTTGAAGCGGAGGTGGTCATGCTTGCCTGGCAGTATTTCGTGAGCAGTGTGAAGCTCCTCAGCTCCAGATACTTGGTGCCAGTTCCATGGCTTGGGGGTCTTATTTTATAACACTCCTGGGGCCTGCTGCCTCCCAGCCCTTCTAAATGGAGACCAGAGAGTGGGAAGAGTAGTCACGGAGCTGCCTCAGGGGACCTACAGAGGTTTACTTTTCCTTTCCGTTGAAGTTGGTAACATTTGTCACACGCTGGATTTCTCCTGTGTCCCTCACCTACTCCCCACACTTGCCCATCTGCCCAGGACCTCGAAGGCACCACGTCCACGGGCCACCTTGCCTCCTGGCTACTGTGTAGCCCCATCAACAGGATGTGCGGTGCAGGGCTGGATGGAGGAGTGGACAAGGTTGGGTACTTTTTTTTCTTTGAAAATTTATAACATATTATTATTATTATTATTATTATTCTTTATTTTTATTATTGATTCTATTACAATTGTCCCCATTTTCCCTCCCTCTGCCCACCTTTACCCATCTGCCACCCCCTTTCCCTCTGTCCGTCACCACACTGTTGTCTGTGTCCATGGGTTATACATATATGTCCTTTGCTTAATGCCTTTACCTTCTTTCATCCAGCCCCCTTTCTCCCATTTGACAGCTGTCAGTCTATTCTATATATTCGTGCCTCTGTTTCTATTTTGTTCTTCAGTTTAGTTTGTTCATTAGATTCCACATAAAAGTAAGATCATACGGTATTTGTCTTTCGCTGATTGGCTTATTTCACTTAGCATAATAATCTCCAGGCCCATGCATGCTCTTGCAAAAGGTGAGAGTTTCTTTTTTTTACAGCTGAGTTGTATTCCATTGTGTAAATGTAACACAGCCTTTTTATCAACTCATCTACTGATGAGCACTTGGGCTGCTTCCCGATCTTGGCTATTGTAAATAAAGCTGCAATGAACATAGGACTGCATATTCTTTCAAATTGGTGTTTAGGGATTTTTTTATTTTTAAAAATATTTTATGTATTTATTTTCAAAGAGAGGAGGAGGGAAGGAGAAAGAGAGGGAGAGAAACATCAATGTGTGGTTGCATCTTGAGCACCCCCTACTGGGGACCTGGCAGGCAACCCAGGCATAAGTCCTGACTGGGAATCGAACTGGCGACCCTTTGGCATACAGGCTGGCACTCAATCTACTGAGCCACACCAGTCAGGAGAATTCTTAGGATATATTCCCAGAAGTGGGATTACTGGGTCAAAAGACAGTTCCATTTTTAATTTTGTAAGGAAATGCCATACTGCTTTCCACAGTGGCTGCACCCATCTGCATTCCCACCAGCAGCGCCTGAGGGTTCATGTGGCTTTCTTCCCATGTGGTCACTATGGCTGAGTCTCCTGACCAAGGACTAACTCCATCAGGCAGCCCCTTGCACAGGCTGCCCCTCCCTCTGGGTCCTGTGATCCACTCTCTCCTCTGGCTCCTTCAAGCCTAGGAGTGGCAAAGCCCCTCCTTGCACTGCCCATGACCTTGAGCTTTTCTCAAAAGCTGCCCATCCCTTTGTAAGTTGTTCCTGTATTAAACTCTGAGCGTGCCATTTGTTGCTTTCTGTGGAGGCCCCCACTGATCCAGATAACTCATATCAAATGCCTCTTCTCCTTTCCTGCAATGCAGAATTGTTGCTGGAAAGAGGACTGTTGGCCAGGGACTTCCTTTCCAGCCTCCTTATCCCAAGGTGGTCACATGAGCAGTTTGGGCCAATGGAAGACGAACTGCCTTAAGACATGTTTTGTGACACATTTCCGCACCCTGATCGGCTTTCTGAGCCATCGTGGAGGCTGCTGCTTGAAGGGGGAGTTGTCACAAGACAGGAAAAGAGACTGGATTCCAGAATCAGTGCTTGGAGAAGAGCCCCCTGGCCTGGAAAATAAGTGAGAAATAAACTTTTCACATGTTACTGTAAGCCACTGAATATACTCTGAGTAACAAAAAGGGATAGTTATTTGGGTTCTTCAAACACTTTATTTCTAATTATTACAATACACCTTTAGCCTGAGCATCATTATTTCCACTTTACAGATAAAGAAATGAAGACTTGGCCAGTTAATCCTCTGAGGTCTCATAGCCGAGTATCTGCTATGGGCTGAATGTCCTCCCACCAATTCATATGTTGCACCACAGATGGGACTGCATTTGGAGACAGGGTCTTTAAATAGGTTATTAAGATAAAACGAAGTCCTTAGGGTTGGGCCTAATCCAACTGACTGATGTCCTGATAAGAAGAGATTAGGACACAGGCACACACGGAGGGATGACCACATGAGGACATAAGAAGGTGGCCGTCTACACACCAAGGAGAGAGGCCTTGGAAGGAACCAGCCTGCAGACTCCTCAATCTCAGACTTCCAGCCTCCAGAGCTGTGAGAAAATAAATTTCTATGGTTTGAACCACCCAGTCTCTGGTACTTTGTTATGGTGGCCCCAGCAAACTAATGGAAGCATCATTTTTCACAGGGAGCCCTGCAGGTTCCTGCCACCCAGAGCTCCACGCAGTTTTGGGAACACACTTAGTCTCAGCCCTGGATCCTGTACTTACCCAAGACAAGTGTGCATGAAAGAGCATCACTGGTCTAATTATTAAGTGAGTTGGCAGGGATTTTATGAGTGTGTCCATTTCCTTCATCAACTCCCCCCACTTTCTCTATTAGCACTCTTCCACATTCCTGGGGGAGAGATTTCAGGATGATTTGGTTCAGTCACTGTCCCCACTCACATCTTGCAGAGGGAATTGGAGCTGTGAGAGGCAAAGCGATTTTCCTGAGGTATCAGCTTCATGTTCTGCATCTTCACTGAGCTATGGAGGAAACTGGGGTGTTCAGTAGCTTGGCCATAAACATGGGAGTTGAGATCTTTCGACCTTCACATCATCTCTCTGCCCCTTACAGAGTAGGCAGAGGCAAATGGTTCTGCAAAGTATGACAGACATCTCCTTTCAATTGCTATGAATTATACAATATTTTCATATTAAAAATGATCCTGTGCTGTTTAGAGAAAGGACAGAATTGATAATGAGTGATGAATGAACCTCTGCCAGATTCCAGTGATGTAAATGAGCATGGTTTTAATATGCCAGATAATATAGTGAGGAAACTGCCAATCACATCTTCACCGTGGGAGGGCCTAGTGTTGGGGCAAGAGCCCAATTGCCTTTGTTTCTGAAGCAGCTCAGCCTCTCAGTAACATTTGGATGAGCTCAGTAGCTTTCTTTGTTACAACCGTGATTCATCATTTTGATGGCTCCCATTGGCATCAAAAGTCACCTACAACTGGAGTCAGGCAGTCTGGGGATGTTCTAGCTGTGTGGCCTTGGACAAACCCTTTAATTTCACTGAGACTCAGTTGCCTCTTCACTAAAATGGGAATTGTAAAGATGACTGTACTGTAGGTTTGTGGGTAGAATTAAACATTTCAAATGCCCAGTACAGTGTTTGAGATATCACACTTGCTCCATCAATTTTAATTCCCACTCCCCTATGCGTGAATTTTTCTCTCTCCACAGTGTAGATAACACTTAGATTGTTTAACTCTCAAGGCAACTGTCTGGGTTAAATTAGGTGACCTGTTTGCAGGCAACTAGATTTTAAATGGTAATTTGCATGTAAGGTTATAGTAGTGATTCTTCCAGCTCCTGTGTCCCAGATATTTGCATGTGAAAGTGGTTCAGGAAATGCTTATTGAATTAAATTATATTAAATCAAACTCCCTTGTTTCAATTTATATTTTTTCTAGCAAAAACAACCCATAAGTGTTCTTCTGAATCATAATAGCAAAGTTGCTGGCATTTGGGCATTAAAAAAGGAAGAAAAGCAACCTGAACATTGACTCCAAGTTACAATGCCTACTATCATTGGCAGATGGATGATTTTGTTCATGGAAATACATACAGTCCAGATTGTAGCCCACCGTGGCTTAACATACAAATCATTGCACTACTGAGGTTCCCATATAAACAATTTTCATTTCCCAAATCACATTGCTTTCAATAAAATTGCCAACATTTTAAGGAATGCGTTAAGAAGGCCATTTTTTAAAAATATATTTTATTGATTATGCTATTACAGCTGTCCCATTTCCCCCCCTTTATTCCCCTCTGCCCTGCACACTCCCTCTCACCCTCTTTAGTTCATGTCCATGGGTCATATGTGTAAGTTCTTCAGCTTCTATATTTCCTATACTATTCTTAACCTCCCCCTGTCTATCTTATACCTACTGTTTATGCTTCTTATTCCCTGTACCTTTTCCCCTTCTCTCCCCACCCACTCCCCTGATGATAACCCTCCATATGATCTCCATTTCTGTGATTCTGTTCCTGTTCTAGTTGTTTGCTTAGTTTCTTTTTGTTTCTGTTTTAGGTTCAGTTGTTAATAACTGTGAGTTTGTTGTCATTTTACTGTTCCTATTTTTGATCTTCTTTTTCTTAGATAAGTCCCTTTAACATTTCATAAAATAGGGGCTTGATGATGATGGACTCCTTGAACTTGACCTTATCTGGGAAGCACTTTATCTGCCCTTCCATTCTAAATGAAAACTTTGCTGGATAGAGTAATCTTGGATGTAGGTCCTTGCCTTTCAAGGCTTGGAATACTTCTTGCCAGCCCCTTCTTGCCTGTAAGGTTTCTTTTGAGAAATCAGCTGACAGTCTTATGGGCACTCCTTTGTAGGTTACTGTCTCCTTTTCTCTTGCTGCTTTTAAGATTCTCTCCTTATCTTTCATCTTGGATAATGTAATTATGAGGTGCTTTGGTGTGTCCCTCCTTTGGTCCAACTTCTTTGGGACTCTCTGAGCTTCCTGGACTCCCTGGAAGTCTATTTCCTTTGCCAGATTGGGGAAGTTCTCCTTCATTATCTGTTGAAATAAGTTTCCAATTTCTTTCTCTTCCTCTTCTCCTTCTGGCACCCCTATGATTCAGATGTTGAAACATTTAAAGACATCCTGGAGGTTCCTAAGCCTCTCCTCATTTTTTTGGATTCTTGTTTCTTCATTGTGTTGTGCTTGACTATTTCTATCTTCTGGTCCACACCATTGATTTGAGTACTGTTTTTCTTCCCATCACTGTTGGGTCCCTGTGCATTTTCCTTCATTTCACTTAGCATAGCCTTCATTTTTTCATCTAATTTGTGACCAAATTCAACCAATTCTGTGAGCATCCTGATTACCAGTGTTTTGAACTGGGCATCTGATAGGTTGGCTATCTCTTCGTCACTTAGTTGTATTTTTTCTGGAGCTTTGATCTGTTCTTTCATTTGGGCCATTTTTGTTGTCTTGGCGCGCCTGTTACTTAGTAAGGGGTGGAGCCTTAGGTGTTCACCAGGTGGGGCAGCCATGTCACTGCGTTGTGACGCTGTTTGTGGGGGAGGGGTCCGAGAGGGAACAATGGTGCTTGCTCTGCTCTGCCGGTTTTCTGTGACTTTCTGCACTATCCACAGTCAAATTGGGCCCCTCTGGTGCTGATTCCTGGGTGGGTGGGCTTATGTACATTCTAGGACCCTGTGGGTCTCTCCAACGAACTCTCCTATGAGGCTGAAAGTTTCTCCCCCTGCTGCCGCCTCAACCCCCACAGCAGCTTTCAATCAGAGACTTTTAGGCTTTATTTCCCCATGCTGGGACCCTGGGTTGCAGAGTCTGTCTCGCTCCCCAGTTCTTCCTCCAGGTTTATCTGCACAATGGTGTGGGACAGCCCGGTCTGCCGGCTGTGCCTTGCTCCGATTCGCCAGCTGCTGCCCTGCTGCGAGTCCTCTCTGCCCGGCTGCCTGTCTCTGCCCCTCCTACTGGTCTGGATGAATGTTTCTTCTTCAACTCTGTGGTTGTCGGACTTCCATACAGTTCAATTTTCTGTCAGTTCTGGTTGTTTTTTGTTTTAAATTTTGTTGTTGTCCTTCTTTTGGTTGTGCAAGGAGGCACAGTGTGTCCACCTACGCCTCCATCTTGGCTGGAAGCTGAATTCTCTAATGATGCAATTTTTAAATGTGTTTCTGAAGATGGTCACTGAATGGCCTGCACGAGTTCCAGCTACAGATTGGCAATCACTTCACCCCGTGAGATAGCACAGTAATGAGAGGAGGAAGCTTGGTAGGTTTTCCTTTCAAAGTTGAAAAAGAAGTGGTGGAAACACAGTGGCTGCTTGTGCCCCAGATTAAGCAACATGAAGTTGGAAGGATGTCCCTTAAACTTCTCAGGTATTTCTGGAAGAGTAAAATTACTTGACTGGCTAATAGGGATTCCTGTTGCCTAATTCTTATGAACATAGACCAGTTTATGGCTTATAGAGGACTTTTAAATATGCTACTTTTTATGATTTCTTATAAAGACTTGATGAAATATTTTAATCCTTATTTGATGGATAAGAAAACAAAAACTCATGAAAGGTTGTTATAAGATAGACTAGAAGTTTAAATGTAAGTTTTTCATTGCAAACTCATGTTCTTTTAGAGATACCATGATGCTTTTATGCCATGAAAAGGCAATGAATATATAATGTCATCCTCCTCGCCTGTGGGTCTCTTCTCATGGACCCCCTAACTCTGAGGAGAGAATGAAGCCTCAAGTCATATTAGCATCCCAGTAAGTGCTTCAGATCAGGGGGCCAAGATTTTGGTGGGTGGAGTCTCTGACTTTCCTAGGTAAGCTGTTCCTTAATAGAAGTAAGATTTCAGATTCTTCTAAGAAGACATCATTTAAATTAATTCAAGTCAAGAAACACTTTGGTGTGTGTATGCTATGACCTCAGACTGTGCTAGGATTAAGAGTACAGCAAAGAGTAAGGGACCTAGTCTCTGACCTTGAGGAACCCAGACAACGTCTGGATGAAAAAACTTGGTGTTGAATAAGAATCTTCTCTGGAATTTATGGGGAAATAAAACAAAACTAGAATCAGAAAAATGAGGAAGTGAATATTTTTTTTGCACTCTGGGGGTGGGGGCAGGGTCCAAGAATCTGTAGTATTTAAATCTCTCCAAAAAGGACTCAGGCTTTGGATCTGCTAGAATACTGGAAAGAACATGGATTCTGAGCTTGAATTAGAATTCTGATGCAGCCTGGGTTCTCTAGAAAGCTGAGCTTGAGACAAGGGTTTAAGGGTAAGAACTTTTGGGGGGCATGTTGTCCCAGGCAATGGGCAAGAAGGGTAGAAGAGTGGAGCAGGGAACGGGAGAGGAAGGCCAATGCCAGGATGCTCAGGTAGCCCACATTGCCAAGGTGATCAATGGCTGGATCCTGTGTGACCATCCAAGAAGCCATATGACACTACCCTTGAGATTGTCCCTTGGGGAAAGAGAAGGAAAACCCATGATGCTTTGGTTTCATGCCTCTTGTTCAGGTTAGTCACAGCTTCGTGTCCAGGCTGCACAGGTGGGACTCCCCAAGACCACTAGAATGGAGGGGAAATGCATAGGTCAAGGCCTAATGGTGGTGCCATTAGTCTATGCCACCTTAAAGCTAGTCTGTCTTGATACAGGTCCCCGAGGCAGTAGCAGAAATAAGAGAGACTCAGAAGTGGTACCTAAAAGGTGCCTGATACAAACCCCACTCCATCTGCCCTCTGTGGGGCCTCACAGTTCTTACCTCAACCTGCTCTTGCCTCAGTGATGGCAGGGCACAACTGGAGTAGGAATGCCTAAGTTGCAGGGTGAGTGGGTGGGTTTACCACATCATGTTTAACCTAGCACAGTGTCCAGCATACAAATAAGGACTGGAACAATGTGAGCTGGCCTTCCTGTCTTTCCCCTTTAAACACACAGAGCACTAAATCTCTTTGTGAAGCCTGGCCTCCTCCAGATCCCTGTGGGGACCCTTGATAAGAATCTCTCACTTCACCCATTGAAGAGAGAAAATAAAACTGGAGATTTATCAGAAGATAAAAGAGAGGCCCACACTCCGAAGCCAACAACAACACAAAAAAGTCACAGTGTTTGTTCTTTGGAACAAAGGGTGAGGCTTGATCTTCAAATACATATTTTTTTTTCAATCAGAAAAATAACATAGGATAAAAGCTGGTATATTTTTTCAACATAAAGCACTAGATCAAGCCTCAGACATGTGTACTTAAAGAAGAAAAATAAAAGAAGAAAGAATAAAACATGCACAGTGAGGGCCTCTGGCACACAGACAGATGTGCTCATTAATTTTAGTTTCTGTGCGTTTTAGATTGGAGGGACGGTGAGATTCTCGGTAACACGACGCAAGGTGCATGGCAGTGCTTCCTGAGTTTTGAAATAAAGTCATGCTCTCGGTGTGGAAATTCATGTGAATTTTCACTTTGATGGTGAAAGGGGTTAATCATCCATGAATACTCTCTAAAGATCACTTGAGAAAAGGAGAGAAATGGGCAAGCCCATAGGGGGTGTAGGGGGCAATCATTGGAAGGCAGGACTCAGATATAACTCATTCCTTCATCGAGCCAGCTCATTGAGCCCATCACTGCCAGGCATGTGTGAGGATCTGGGGCCAGAAAGGTGAACGGGATCTTCCTGTCTGTTGCCTTTATTGCTTAAGGATGTAGAAGAGACTTTTATTCTGTAGAGGTTAGATGAGGCTTCCAGAGGAGATGTTGGGACTGAATCTCAATATTCATCAAGGTCTCATGGAAAAGCACAACAATCTGGGAGGACTGGACTTTAATTATCTGTACACTCCAGTCTGCAACATTGGCTTTCCTACATTGAACAGCACAGATGTTGGAATCAGAGACATCTAACTTCTGTGCCTCGCTTGTTCACTTACTACTTATTTGCCATCTTAATTTTTGCATTATGCCAAAAAAAATTCTTGCAATTTAGATTGCTTAAGGCACTTTCTCCAAATCAACCTCCCTGGATGGGTTTGGAGAAGTAAAGAGAGGGCAGATATGAAGCCTTAGTCAAGACCTGCCGTAGAGTAAGTTCTCACTACTCGAGGCTGCTGTTGTGCAGTGTGTTGGGGGCAGGAGGGGCATCTCCATGGAACCCTGCCCCCAGTGTGTTCTGTGAATAAGCCCTTTTTCTTATATACCCAGCACAGCCAACAAAACGGAAGCTCTGAGTCTAGGGGAGACCAGAATTCTAGTTGTCAGGGCAGGGTGAAGATGGTTGGTTCTCCAGGTTCTCATGGCCAGAGCACAGGAGCCCTTTCCCTGAGCTCCCACTCTGCCCACTAACCCAGCTGCCCAGGAACACGGGTTTCGGGGAAAGGAGAGCTCTGCTCCATGTGAGCTCCTCAAAGGCTGCTCAGTCTAATGTACCTCCCCACCCCACTGTACCATATCAGTCTTCTTGCTTGAGATGCCTAATTGTTATTCACAGCATTTAAAACTTTCTAATACTATAGGTTGCTTACTTTGTACCTTTTATATGCCTTCACTGTTAGAATTCAAGTTCTGTGAAGGCAAGAATCTTGTTTCCATGTTCTTTCCCCAAAGGTAATAGTTTCTCAAAAAATAATAACAGGTTATGAGTATGTTGTTATTGTTCATCATAGTTACAGATGTGTCAATGAATGATTGATTGACTGATAAACATGGACATACCAGAACTTGGAAGGAAAACCCCCACATCACCGACTTCTCCTTTGCATCCTCTATTTCACTGAATTGCACCAAGTTCCTTTCATGTATTCTGGCCGCAAGCTTGGATGGTCCCTGACGTTCGCCTTACCTGCAAGCTCTACATGCGAGGAAATGTGCAGTTGTCTTGTTAAGCCACTGGAGTCATTGCTCACCTGGGCTGTTTTTGTGACACCTGGACTGCTCTCTCTTCCCCTGTCAGTTTCCATTCTATGACCAGAAAGATCTTTCCAAAATAAAGATCTGACTGCATTGACTTGTTCAAAGACTTTACCATGTTCTAGGAACATTTTCAGAATTTTCAACTTCTTCAAGATCACCCTTTTTTTTTTCCTTTATATTTATCCCCTAAGATCAGCAATAATGAACTCCTCACATCTCTCTGTAGCTTGTTTCTAGGCATCAGCATACACATCACGTCGCATTGAATATTTCTGTTCACTTCTCTGTGCCCCTTGTTGGCCTATAAACTTCTTGCTTTCAAAGACTACACCTTGTTAGCCATTGAATAACTACCACCTGCTAGAATCCACAGCACATCTAGGTGCTGATAAATACATAGATAAAATAGCTATTTTTACCAACATCCCATGTATTTTGTTAGAAAATACTAGTCTCCTTGAGTTTATCACCTAAGGAAATGTTGAGGACCAGAGACCATAACCTTACGATCTCTCTAAGGCACAAGTGTTCTGCGACAATGTTCTTAATTGGCTTATCAACCTCTTGGTCATTTCTGTCTCTCTTCTTCTCCATGACATCAATACTTGTTACAACCAGAAAACCATCTTGGAAAAGATCTATAGTTCAACAGGATGGCCTAAATGATGCTTCTCTCCTTTAACTAAAAAAGTGAAAAAAACAAAGCATTCAACTCTGTATTCTCCACCAGCCCATCCGTTTCTTACAGGCCATTATGGTGACAGTTACAAAAAGGTTGGCCATGAACAATACCTCCTGCTGCTTGAGAAAGACACATCTGTACATGTTTGTGTTCGGAAACAGACAGGAGCTGGGGATGAGTACATTTTTCACTACTGTTGTAGCACAACAGTGTGACTACCTGCAAACAGGTTTAGCACATGCTTGTGCTCATTTTAAAGGATGGAAGAAAACCAAATGATTCATTATTTTGTGAACTTGAAGATGCTTGGGAGAGATATATAAAGGCCAAAACTTAAACTCAGTGGTAAGAAGCAAGTTAATAATCACAATAACAACAGTTATATACTCAACACACACACACAGGGTGGGGGAAAGCAGGTTTACAGTTGTGCATATAGAAAATAATACAGTAATTGATAAATAATGATACAGGAATAAATTCTGTGTTTTGCATACTCACAAATGTAAACCCACTTTTGCCCCGCCCTGTATGTGTGTGTATGTATATATATAGCTATGGGCTAGAAATGATGGAATTTTGTAGCAGCAAGATGGTTTGGTGATCACTGGGTTCTATGCTCCTGTTTTTGTGTATTGGATATGGAAACACAGAGAAGTAAGGTGAGTAATCTAAGGTTGCATGGCTGAGAACCCAGGTGAGCATCCAAATCAATGATGTAGTAGCATTTCTTGTCTTATAGCCTCACTGCACAGAAGACGTAAATTTCTTAAGGTCATGTGGTTGGAATAATGCACATGTGGGAATTAAACCCACAGAAGACGTAAATTTCTTAAGGTCATGTGGTTGGAATAATGCACATGTGGGGATTAAACCCCATTCTTGATAGTCTCTGAATAATTTCCTTCCATATTACCATTCTTCCTAGGGATCTAAGTACTGAAAATGTTCTGGATCATGGAAGAAACTCAGAAGAAATAGAAAGAACATGGCCTTTGGGGTCAGGCAATTTGGAACTAAATTCCTATTCTGCCAAATAGTGTGTCTTTAAAATAGTCAAGTTTAACCTCTTGTATTCTCAATTTCCTTTCTGTACAATGATGATCATAATCCTTACCACCAAGGGCAGCTGGTAAAGTCAAAATGAAATTGTATATTTTAAGAATTTGACACAGTACTTAGCACGCACTGTCTCTCAAATAATGTGTATGCTCTGTCAATTCTTCTTAGCAAATGAGGACAATGGAATTTAGGCTAATATAATATTTTGAAATACAGCTTTGGGAAGTACTGTTACATTATCGAGCGATAGGAGAATACAAATTTTCAAATGACTTAAATTGGTGCTGCCAATAAACCACACATTTGAAAAAAACCCAGAGAAAGCACTTAAAAGTGAATCTGGTGAATGTGCTGTTCTGGGTGACACTAGTGTGAAATCTCAGCGGGGTTCAGGAACAAAAGGAACATTAATTCCTCAAGAAGTTATGGGATCTTATTTGTTGGAAAAGCTCAAAGCTACGTGTACATTACATAAATACACATTGATATATGAATAAATATATATGTAAATATACACATATGCAAGTGGCTTCATTTTTAAATGAGCTAACTGCATTTGAAGCTGGGTATTGTGAAAAAGAAGTTAGAATCTGAATGATTTTGTGTTTTTTGTATTTTGTGACCCTGTCATGAAAGTGACATGTCATCTCTTATGTGGTATGCTGTTGGTCACTCAAACTAATCCTGATACATGTGGACAGGGACTTCACAAGGACATCCATATCAGGTGGGATCATTAGGGGATATCTTGGAGGACAGCTACCACAGGACCCCAACTGTTTATGGTCAGGAAGCCTGCTGAGAAAGCTGTGAGCACCCCAAGAAGGGCACAGTCTCCAATGCCCTCTTTAGATGTGATCAGAGAAGATGATGGAAAGAGAAGACTTCTCCAGTTTGGATTTAAGGGCCAAAAGAGCAATATGTTGAGTAGCTACTCCCAGGAAGAAGAACCCAGGGATAGTCGAGGCACATTCCTTACCTTTACACGGTGGCACCTCACAAGGTGTGCTCAGCAGAAATTAAAAATTGCTCTTGTCCAGTGATTGTTGCGTCCCTCCTCATTGTCCCTGTTACAAATGAGAGCACTCCGTGTGACTATCCTGTCCTTGTTCCATGCAAGGCACTGTAGAAATGAGGAAGGTTATCACCTGTCTTCTTAGTTTATAGGTTTTCAGATCACAGCAGCCACCTTTGGATCTGATGTGGAAACAATCATGAGATCCTAGATCTTGAACTGGGTGCAATTTTTCATGATATTTTTCTGTGTGTATTTTGTTTATAGAAGGAAGGAGAGTGGGTATTTGTGACCAGAAGTGTGCACTGTAGTATGTTTTATTCTTGTACAGAAAATAGCAGCTTCCCTTGCCTACCTCCATGGGAGGATTAATTTCCCTCCCCAGTGGTTGCTGGGTTTGGGCATGTGCCTGATACTTTTGCCAGTGGGATTGGAAGAGTGTTGATGCACCCCTTCCAAACAGAAGCCCACAACCTCATTGGGAGTTTCCCTGGTTCCACCAGCTCTCTTGTACCCCTGTCCTCCACCTTGAGAATGTCACATTCAAGATATGACTCTCTCCTTTTGAGTCCTGGGATGAGAGGATCGGCCAGGTCACCCTGAAGTAACCCAGAGCCTAAAGCGGGACCCTAGCACCTGAGATGAGTGAGAGGTGAGTACGAATTGCTGTCACTGAAACGTGGAGGTTGTTTCTTATGTATCATCACAGCAAAGGAGGATCCAGTGGGCATAGTGGAGAGATGTTTGCAGAGGTGAGTGGAAGGAGATTTTGAAGAATCTTCACTGGTTACCTGAGGGTCTATTTTGTTTTTATTGTGTATGATTAACAGGTCACTGCATTTCTTTCTTGGTTGTGGTAAGATATACAAAACATAAAGTTGGCTATATTAACCCATTTAAGGGCTCAGTTTAGACCGGAGTCGTTAAGTGCATTGGCAATGCTGTGTAATCATCACCTACTTATCTCTGTAACATCTTAGCCTCCCAAACTGAAACTCTATCCATCAAGCAGTTATTAAATTTTGTGAAAGAAACACAGGCTGCTTACATATTTTTGAGTAGCCAGCCCTTTATATGTGTGTCAAGTTAAATAATTAAAATATTTTCATTGGTGTTTGCTCTTCCTACAGTTCCACTGACTCCCAATTCAAACTGTGGACAGGACATCTATAATTCCTTGGTCCGAGGAATTTTTTTCCCATGTAAAATCAGAAATAACCAGAAATTAGTGTCACTTTTTGTCCTGTGTAAAAGTCTGGACTTATTGAGAAGCATTGCTGTGGAAGGGAAGGGGAAAATGGTGGAGCTTTGCGGACAAGGAGAGAAAGTGGGGAGGAGTCGGAGAAGAAAAGGGAAGAAAGAGTAGTAATTGTGTGAACCTGGGAAGGAGACAGCCACCTGGAGCTGGAGACTACTGTGCGTCCATTGCAGTCAGCTCTGCTCTGCAGCGGCCCCCAGCACAGGAGGGCAAACATGTTCCTCAGCTAAACGTCCAGCGAAGCCATCAGACTCCTAGGAGCCACAGTGGTGGAGACAACGAGTTTGTCATGACAGCCAGTGTGGCCTGAAGGCCGGAGGTCATGGCTCCTTTTTCTAGGTGCCAATGAAAGCTCCAGGCTTCTGGAAGACACCCGGCAGTCAGAGGGTGAAGACCCACATGGACTGAGGTTACGTTTCTCATAAAGCTGGGTGAGGAGTCCTATTTAACTTGATTTAAAGCAAGTAGAGTTTCCATGCTTGAATTGTGTACAAAGTTTTTCACTCCTTCTATAAACATTTGTGTTTCTTCCAAGGTTGGTGCTATAAACTTCAATTTTTACCAAAACAGAAAGTCAAGCGGAAAGAGTTCAGGCAGTGAGGCAAAGATATTCCTCTCGGTTGTTGCAGAGTCAGAATTGGAACCTAACCCAGCTGGCTGATGTCAAAATGTGTGCCTTCTGGACTCAACGGAAGACTTCTTCAGGACCCTCGTGCCTGTGGTGAGCATGGTATCTCAAAGGGTTTCAGAAGACCTGCAAATGACTATTACCAAGCAGAAGCATTGTATCCTGCTTTATGTTTTCTCCAATATTTCTTGCCTGGGGACCTGAAGATGAATTATTCTTTGTCTCAGAGTCTGTCTTTAGTTATCACCAGCCAGGGACTTATAAAGATAAACCACACTGACTGAAGGTAATTGAAGGAAAGCATACTAAAAAGCAAGACAACTGACAATACCTAAAACCCTAAGCAGAGTAGCAGGGAGGGAAAAGGGGAACAGATTAACTAAACCGTTGAAAACTCGTAGAATTGCAAACAAC
>VMDR010013797.1:0-24462 GCA_007922815.1 Macrotus californicus | reverse complement strand
CTAAATTTGCAGAAGCATCAGATTTCAGTCTTTAAGACTTGATCCTCAAAAACAGGAACTAGGATACAAAGGCCCAGTGAAGAGTTCATCTAAGAAATAGTAAAAATGCTAATTAAATTCAGATTCGCACTTACAGTCTCTGGTTCCTGCCTCACTGAATAAAGATCAGTAACAAAATTGACTTCCCTGTAGTGATGGAGGAACAGCAACTATCCATCCCCCTGGTGGATAAACTGGGTAAAACTTGAGTGATCCTTTAAAAAAAGTTTTATTTACTGTTCTTTCCCTATAACTGTAACAACATCTGTTCACCAGGCAGTCCATGTCAGACAAAATACACATATTTTCTATTTTATTAATTGGACCTCACCTTCTTCCAGAAAGATTCAAAGCAGCAGACAATTTACATCCATTACTTCACTTATTTCTTTTCTACAAAAAGCCGATCTGCAGTATCCCTCTAGTCTGTGTTGAAGAAAGTGAGCCACAGAAAGGTTCCATAACCCAGCCAAAACCACAGCGGGTGGCATGGGAAGGATGTGAACCCAGGTTAGCCTGATTCCAACCAAGCCTATTTTCTCAACCATTACCTAACCTTTGCAGAATCTTGTGCCCTCTGAGAACCTAGCAAAACTTAACTTTTCCCTATTATAACTCCTTAGAACATGACAAATCCAGAAACCAGTTTTCTAGCACCAAAGTTCTTGAATTATCTATACCAATGGAATGCATATGCTTTTAATAAAATACCATCAATATGCTTATTGACAAAAATGCCATTAAGACATAAATTATATATATATATATATATATATATATACACACACACACAATACAAACAGATTTCCTATCTTTTCTACATTAAAAACTTAAGTGTATAAAATTCCTAACAGCAAAATCCTGTGACTAAAAAGAGCAACAGAAAGTAGGAGGAATCTAAAAGCTAATACCATACAAAACTTGCATTACATGTTTTAGGGAATACTTAGAATACACTTTTGCCCTACCAAACATTGCTAATGTTACACAGTGTACTCTGACTGTAAGCATGTATCTAGAATTTATCATTGTTTCCATCCACTGTTTTATTCTAAGGTTTGTGGACATTTTGCATAAGGTACTGTAGCATGAAAATATTTATTTTGTTCTCTTTCCCATGATCTAATTTTGAAGTTACTGGCTAGTTTCACTATCACAATTAGTATGAATAGCCAGGATAGATTAGGTGTTTTTCTACAATCTCATACTCACGGGGAATAGCCAACAGCCAATGTCATTTTAACAGAAGTTACTTCTATGACATGCTAAGACTTTCTACTTTGTTACCATCTGCAAGTGTGTCCATACCAACATACAAAGTCCTTTCACTCCAACAAATCGTGTTTCCCAGAGGTGAGCACTGTTTTTTAGTATTTAGAAATGCTGTTTTATGTTTTAATTGTCAACTGGCACTATTCCATAACCCCATGTGTAGCCTGTAGTCCACAGGTCAGAAAAAGTGGGTAACAGTCACTCACAACACAAGTCACAACCGTATTTCTCATTCCACAGAAATCCCATCCCATATCTCTCAGTAATGGTGCTGAGATTTCCAAGAAAGTACCTGAAAAGTGTTTACCATGATGGGTCCTCTGTGCTGTCAGACAAGATCTACCATCTTCCTCCCAATCTCTTCTAAACCCTAATGGTCTCCAGCTCACTGCTGATGTCAAAGACGGACAACTTTGGGGTTCAGATGCCCCACAAATGTACCAATGTGGCGTTTGATTCCCACTAACATCTATGTCATGGATGGCAGCAGCTAAAACCAAGGGTACTGGTGTCCAGTGTGCTCCACTCAATGCCCACTGTGGGCGAGTCTCTTTAAGGAGACAACTTTACTAAAGATGGAGGTCACTATTGTCAGTAACCATACAATGTGTCACACTCCGAAAGCCTGCCTTTTGTGAAACAGTTCACTCTAGCTTTTACTAATTTTTATTACTATCTTCTCGCCCTAAGCCTCCAACAAAATGCCTGAGGACAGACTGACATACAGCACTGACTCCGAACGACCTCTGGTGTCTGTGTCCTGTACTACTCCCTGTCTCCGAACCAAAGCGGTGCCGCTCGACTCTCTCGGGTCACTGCATGTCAGAGAGGAACTTCCTCAGTTTCTCCCAGATAAACCCCTGGAAGGCCCGGGCCACCATACACCACCAGTAATCTGGGAACACTAGACGGCGGCAGAATCAGTGAATGCCTTACGTTCAGAACTCCTACGCTATGAGAATATGGGGAGCAGGCCTCTCACACATTGATGACAGCATTATAAACTGAAACAACCCCACAGAGATCGATGTTCAGGGACACACCGCCAACTCAGCAATCAATCCTAATTCTAGAAATGTATTCCATATTCACTTGCACATATGTATAAAAGAAAAAATATAAAAGGTTATTCCCTGAATATAGCAAAAAAACTGGAAACCCAAGTGTCTATCACTAAAAACAACTGTGGTGTGTCCCTACGATGGTCCGTGATGCCACTGTAAAACAAACAGCGAGGCTGTTACGTCCTGATACAGAGAGCCCTTCAAGGTGCCATTACTGTCACTAATTTTATGCAAGATGCAGAAAGTATATGCTACAATTTACGTAAAACAAAAGGGGCTATACATAAACACGTGTATTGCTTGTATGTACACAGACTCTCTCTGCAAGGATTTGCCAGGAACTGGTAACACTGGCGGCCTCCAGGATGGGACAAGGGTTTGATGAAAGCCAGTCGTGGCAGGGAGCCTTCTCTCTGTACACACGTTTATGCCTGTTGAACATTCAAAACTTTTTTACAAACTTAATTAAAAATGTTTTAAAATCCCATTTCATGTTTATTTAAAATAGTTTATGTTATAAAAGGCATGTCTTCCATGTTTGTTTTTGAAGACAACTGAAGCTGTAGCTTACAAGTCCCTAAGGAAAATCAACTTCCCCAAAGCTCTCAGGTATTTACTAGTAATATATATGCAAATGAATCAGTACCACAGATCAATAAGAAAAGGGAAGATAGGGTTCACTTTTCCATGACTCAGGAATCAGAAATATATACACAGCAGATCCTGGGCATTCGCACACCATTTATAGTTTCCACAATTCCTGAGTGACACCTGAAGTTCCAGTGACATTTACTAATTTGTCATTTTGCAGAGACACGATTCTGAATCACAGGGGCCATAAAGCTGAGGGCGAAGAGCAAGTTGCCTGGACCGGCCAAAGGTCCAGCTAAGCTCTTGGAGTGCTTAATTTCAGTGCTATGGCCATTGTAAATAAAGTGATAAAAACTTTTTTCTTGTTCAGAAATGAAACAAACAAAAGTAACTGCTAGTTGACTCTAGTGTTGATGACAGAATGAGGGGAATATGGAAATGTTTATGAAAGTGATAGGTCCTAGCCACAAAATTGAAGTTTCAGATAAATTAAAGATTGAAATGTCAAATGCAATGATGACTCAGACACATTTGTGTGAACAAAACTACCAAATGCTCCAAAAGGAAATCAGTAGAAAAGATGTGTGAATTTGTTTCAATAAGTGCTCCAGACAGTACAAAAATTGCTCATCAAGTGAGATAAGTAGTTAAGGTCCAGAGAGATCACTTATATTTTTCACTTCTACTTTAGTAAACCTGAAGGAAGGAATTAGGTGCTACAATGATTTTTTTAAGTTGAGAATTGGTGATGATCTTACAATATATCTCTCACAACCGACAAGAATCTACTGTTATTTGGACAAGAGATAAACAGAGTTTGTGTGTCCTTCATGACCCTCCCTTCACACAGAGACTTTACTCAGAGCTGCCGTGAGTGGGTAACACAGCAGCTCAGAGTGAGGGCACCGACTCCCCGGGGTGGAGCTCCTGCAGCACAGTCAGGGCAAAGAGCAGGCCTGGAGCTGAGACGAACATATGACAGTCCCCTGAAAGATACGCAACCCAATCTAGGATGCTCAAACATAACGGGAAAGACTGGGCCTTACCCACAAACCAAAAGCTTGGATCTGTAGAGAAGGGGAGAAATAAAGATTACACCAATCCCAGCTTATTTGACCCTACAAACTACCTCTTAAGACTGGCAGGTATTCTTATACTCATTTTGCAGAAGAAACATGAGGTCACCCAGCCAAAAAACAGACTTTCCCCTCCCAAGACAGTGCTCCTCAGACTTTAGCACTGTGCCCGACATGTATCTGGACAACGTAGGAGCCAATCTAATGTCGTGGTGAAAAGTATAGGTTCTGGAGACAGAGTGCTTGGCTTTAAACCCTGGCTTCAAAATTCACTAGGTGCATAATCTTGGGCAAGGTACCTAATGTCTCCTGGGACTTAGCTCCTTCATCTGAAAAAATGAAATGGGAATACTTCATAGAGATTTAATTTTTTTTAAATTATACACGTGAGAGTGCTGGCACACTGCGGATACTCAGTCCACAATAGCTACCATTACCCTGAAGAAAATAAGGGTCTCTCCAGTGTCCACAATCCCTCCAACACCAGTTTACTGGATGTCTGAAGCACAGCAGGGCAGAGGAAAGATAACAGCGCAAGGGCCAATACCTTTGCACCACAAAGCCTACGGGATTTCTCAGGAGTCCAGAGATGGAGGTGGGAAAAGCAAGGGGTTAAGACAACAATGGTAAGACTCTGGGATTTCACAGACAAGGAGATTTTCAAAATGAACTTGGGAAACTGATGTAAAGTCAGCAACTACTCATTTTTGCCAAGCTCTTACAACATTTTAACAACGAAAAAACTAAGAAAGACATAATCTCTGAATCATGACCCAAGACTAGGCCCCTGGCAATCTTACTGTGACATTTCTGCTGAGGAGATATAAAAGCTCCTTCATGAACCAACTTTGGTTCCGGAACCTGCTTTCAAAAACCTGGTACAGAGGCAAACAGAAAACACAGTGAGAGATTACAGCAAGAGGCCAATAGGAAAAAGAGAGAGGAAAGCTATGGGTCCTCCCCAAAGGGCGGGCTAGAAATGACTGCAGCAAGAGTCTTCGCTGTGGGTGAGTACTGGAACACGTGTTTGTGACTTGCCAGAAAAAGAACGGCTAGAGAGAGATTCTGTACCCCATTATAATAATATGTATTACATTGTATCATGATCATCTACTTAGAGGAGGCTTTAGAGGAAAGAGACTTCATTTCTTTATTCTTTGTGAATATCTAAAATAAGCATCAATAAAATGTATCAAGTGAATAAGTAAAAGAGAAGGGGAAAATGCAAGACTAGTTGCCTAGAAACAGATGGGGGAGAGGGGAAATCAGGAAAAAAAATCTTCGTTTGTCCATCTATCTCACATTCTCCAGTGAAAATTCTATCTACCAACTAAGCTGCTAAGTATTTATTTACCTCTCTGGCAGAAGCATAACATTACCGCTCCCAGAAACACTCCTTATTTAAGTGTCAGTGGAGAACACATCAAGAGAAGTTCAATTCAAACCTCTTAAACAGGCGTATTCAACAGGATAAGAGAAAAATCTAAACTCACACTTGAAGCATCTCTCAACAAACACACATTGCCACAAAGAAAAACTTTCCTTTCAAATCAAGCATGACAGATACCAGCTTTGATATTTGTACTCAACCTGACTGATAAGAACTCTTGAAGTCACAGACATATTAGAATAGAGATCTTCGTGGAGAGATGTGAAATTTTGCCCTGGGGGCCCAAGTTCATAGATTTTAGGTAGGCGAACTCCAGATCATTTTGATGTGAGAACTGAAATCTTAGTACCGTCAAGAATAAACCCAATCTGCCCTTAAAGAGTAGACACCCAAGTGACAACTAATCTATGCTTCCTTTAAAAATGGAATCAGTTATTATGATGGTCCCTTCTTATTGATGTTTTCTCAAAAACATCCCCCCCATAACTAGTGGACATATTTTAATGAGAACAACTCTATTTACAACAAAGCAATGTTTATCTAACTTGTTACCTTTGTAATCACCGAGGGCAACCTTTACAAAATCTCAACTTCCTGCCCTTCCGCTTGTTACTGTACGGAAGGATGAATTATTTGAGATTCTGTGGCCTAACCTACATACTTCCTCTCAATGAGAAACAGAAAATGAAAAATGCCTTTCAAGAAAAAAAATGTACATAGAAAATGAAATCACAAACTGATATTAAATTGGCCTATGGCATATTTAATACACTCTCATCAAATGCTTTTATTTGAAATTCATTTTCAATGTACAGTATAATGATATCTCAATTTGAGGCAGGAATAGCTTGAAAACTACTATCATATCATGAACATGCTACCCTAGCAGGGTAATAACAGAAATTTTACACCATTACAAGGATACAAAAGGCACTAAAAAAGAACAAGAACCTGTCTGATACAGATATTTCGATGCTTATGCAAAATATGCCTGAAAAAAAAACCTATAAGTAGAATATTTTTTATTTCATAATTTTTTAAATGCTAAGAGTAGTATTTTTTCTTACATTCCTTCATATTTTTATAGAACATAGAACTAAAATTAAAAGATTTACGCTTGTCTTCTCTTTTGCATTTAATAAAGTAGATTTGCCTAGATTTTTATTTCTCTCATAGAAGTCACGTCTGCAGATAACCACTGGGAGCTAAACTCCTTATCAGTAGATTGAACAGCCAGGCCTCAAAACTACTAAATAAGACCACAAACCAATAGGGTAAATTATTTAAATCATTTAACAATGAGACCAGACTGTCCACTCAGTCATTTCAATTGACAGTTCAGGGTTCAATCTGTATAACAGATGGAGAGAAATAATCAACTGATTTTGGTGCCTGAACAATCCTACTTAAAATGACCTAGTAACTGAACTAGTTTAATTCCATAAAATTACACATAACATAAAGCTGTGGTCTAATCCTGAAAAGGCCAGGCACATAATAGGTGCTCAAAAAAACTTAGGAGATAAAAGAGCTTCCATCAAGGAGAACTAGTCCGCCCCGTAATCAATGCAGACAATGGCATCCTGAATCAGACTAAAGCTCTCCTGATGGGCCATAACTTGTACAACAGATTGATGTAACTCCTATTGCAACACAGAACCATCCGAGGAATCGAGAGACTCTGTACTTCACTTTGTAAACACGGGCATACTCTGTTGGTTAAAGAGTATGCCAGCAGGAATTACAGCACTGCTGATGAATATGCTCTTGGTCATATCAAGGTCCCTGCTTTCACTTCTAAATTCTGATTCTAGCACTGCACATTCCCCATGCTCCCAGCTTCTCCTGATTATCACTATCCCTCATTTTAATTTTCTTCTTTCCTTTTATAATCCTGGCTTCTGAGTAAATTCTATCATCTTCTGAATTCAGTTTGGTAAACTGAGTTCCCATTCTTTTTATTTATTGACTGATTTACATTTTTTGATAACTAACCCTACTACCTCATCAGGTCTCCTGCTACACAAAACAAATTAAAGCTTTTTAATAAATAAGCCCAGTAATTCCCAAACTGAATCTGAATAATGTTTTGTTAACAGTTTGTGATCATTTCAAAGCCATGAGCTAAACCAAGGTGTTCTTTGCAGTATAACTCAATAATTGGTCTTTTCCCAATTCTTGGTTTAAAAAAGAAAAAAAAAAAAAAGGAAAGTGAAGAGACAGAGATTTCTTCCCATTATTTTTTTCTTATACCTGTTCCCTATTGTTCATCTTAAGTAAACCAACATATAAGAGAAAATGCATTAATCTGAAAATTACTTTTCTTAGAAATATTCTAGGACTTACCATTTTGAAAACGAGAAACCTCAACACATAACGAAACAATCATTCCTTTGAGGACCCAGCAACCCCCAGGTGTTGAACTAAATACACTCTAACGTATGAAAACAACTACATTCTTCCAAGGTGCATTTGTTTAATACTAGCTCTCCGAATGTTCAGGGAGATACCTTCTGAGCAATGGCATCTTTGGGTATTCTTTTGCTGATCCCAGTCTTTTAAAAAAATTTTTTAAATTGAATTTCAATTTATGGGGGTGACATTGGTTTATAAAATTATGTAGGTTTCAGGTGTACAATTCTGTAACACATCATCTGTATATTGTATTGTGATCACCACCCCAAGTCAAGTCTCCTTCCTTCACCATTTATTCCCCCTTTACCCTCTTCTACCTCCCCCACCCCCTTTCCCTCTGGAAATCACCATACTGTTTTGTTTGTGTGTTTTTGATTTGTTTTTGCTTAATCCCTTGGGAAGAAAAAAGATGCTCTTTAGAGTGGAAGGCAGGCCTATTTGGGTCAAAAACTTTGGACGAGAGGGTGCTGTGTATTTGAGACATTGAAAAGAGGCAGGAGAAGCAGCGGCAGCTTGAAAGGAGTAGGGGTGACAACAAAAACCAATCTTGTCTGTGCTTTACACATTAGGTGACGTATCATCTAAAATGAAACCAATAGCCAAATTAACGTATCTGAAAGTCTGAGATATTCCAAGTCGCAAAACCCAGGACATTTAGATGTTTACTTCTCCTTCGTCCAGTGAACTGGTAAGAAAATCAATAAAACGGCGAGGTGTGCAAAGTGGTGATAGTGAACAGCTAGTCTGGCAGTTACGTTGCGAATCCCTGCAAAACCCCTGAGCTACCAGCTATAACATCATCATTTTCTTCCATTAGCCCAATTCAACAAATAAACTATCTTATGCTGGGGAGGAGGGATCGTAAGCCGGTATCATTTTCCTTGGTCCCACCCCTTTCAAACTGCATGATAGGAACTCAGACAAGTTACTACATATCTCTGAGGGCCAGTTTGCTCTAAAAGAGAAAGAATAATACCAAATGCTCTAGGTTAGTGCAAATATTTGAGACAATACTCACTGCCTAGAACAGTACCTGGGCATACAGATGGCATTCAGTATTTTTTGGATAAAGTACTTAGCTTGAGGTTTGACAATCGGAAGGCATTCAATATACAATTATACCTACTACATCAACATCTCACAGTGTTTTGCAGAGGACACCCCACCTCCCAGGCCCTACTTTAGAAATGCATTTAACACCACATTCAGGCGTACCAATACAGTGCTTACTGCACTGACCTCTATCACTCACTAGCAGGAAGCCACGGCTTTGTTTTGTTAATTACCAATAGACGTGTTCAGGTTATCTCTTCGACCAGATTACAAATGCGTTAAGGCAAGGCACATTCATTCATCCCGTCCTAAGTGTTGATTATGTGAAGTACTCCCCAACAGAGACTTACACAAAATAGATGCACAATAAACATTTTTGACCAACACAAAACACTAACTACAGAAAGAATAATACAGAAGGCATCTTACGATTACATATAATACACATGTAATTCTTCCCATCACTGACTGAGTAATTAATTCTAAACCCACTTCTTAGAGGCTCATCAGATCACCTAACTTTACTCAAGTTCCTCTCAAAAGTCCTTGTTCTTCCCACCAAACCACCCTGTCTCCTAAACAGGGAATTCCTAAAGGTCTTTCCCAATCCGCCTTCATAAGTCAAACTCAGTTATATTTCAAGGTACCTTTCCTGGTGTTTTGCTTTCATCTACCTGCTGCATAGCTGATGTTGCAATGAATACAAACTAGTTCATAATCTCATGTCAATGAAATGATTTAACTTAGTAACGGGTAGAGAGGTAACACGAATATCCCTTTGGATAGTGAAGCCTTTACAAAACACATCTTCAGGAGGCCCTGAACTTCAAGATATCATATGTAAATAAACACACAAATGAATATACAGTTTTATTTAAATACAGTGTCTCCCACATAAATAGTTTACTTGAAATGCACCATCTCTCAAATCCTTGTGAGTAATGAGTCCTTCGATAGCAGTAAGTAAGGGAAGTTGTAGATCTTCTCCAGAGTCACCTTTGCGGACATAGAGTTCAAAGCCAAAAAGAATCAGTCCAAATCCATCACCCTCACTAGATTTACAACTCAGGCATTCCTTGACAGTTGGTGAAGAGATTCTTACTCATCTCTGAAGACTAGGCATTAAAACGGAAATGGAACATATTGTGCTGTGTATACAGTTATATGCCATCGCCCTGCATTAGTTAACTCAGGGGTTCGCCTTTCCTGGCTCGCTGGCTCCCAAGAGTGCCACAGCCTTTATTCTCTCCTACCGGCACAAAGTACAGCTGTTACACTCACATTAGCAGAGCTCAGAGCTATGTCGACTCCTCGGGTGAGGGTCTAGGGAATTCCTCAAGGGCAGACACCTAGTCTTTTAGTGTTTGGCACTGTAAGAACTCAATAAAAACTGGTTAACTAGTAGAAACACTGCCAGGGGGAATCACTCACGTTTTCCTTCCCTGGGACCCCAAGGGTACCCTTGTCCCACACCACATAATGTAACTTCTCTTGTAAATTTCCCATCCTAACAATATCTACTATAAATAGCCTTGGTTGAAATACATGAGTATATTTCGTAGAAATAAACTACCAAACAAGCCAGTGGAAATTATTCAACAAATCACCCCCAATTACTCGGGGACTAATTAAACAGGTTATGTACATCTTCTTTACTATTCGTTTTCTGGCTTCATAGAACACTGATTAGATAATGTGTAAGAAAAGAGAGATGGACTAAAACTTGTCGGGATTGCCAAGTTCAGTGTCATCAAATGGAAAACAATGACAGTACTTGTGACTTTTTTTTTTTTCCTGTCTAGAAGAGAGTTGGTAATAATCAGAAAAACATAGCAAGGGGTCCAGAAAACATAGGGATGGGGGAGCCGTATGTGGATCTTTCCCTAAATCCACAGTCATTTGCAGGACCCATTTCCTGCCCTGCGTGGTCTAAACCCTTACTACCCTAGTTACCTATTTTCTCATCCTCATTTCCCAGCAGACTTCAGCAACTAAAATATTAATTACAGGACACGAATTCCCCTCACACCAACCCTTCTACTTCTACCACCCTGCCATTTCCACAATTAGGCATCATTTTAAATTTGAAGTACTTACTTCATTTACTCCCACCTATGAAATGACTAGTTTGGGATAAATAAATTTCAGTTTGTCTTCAGCACCATGTTAAAACACAGTCCCTTCTCTCAAAAAGCCAATAATACTATAAAATATAAACCACTTTTTTCCTAAAAAATACTATCCTCTGAAAGTATTGTGACAGTCCATATAATATATACACCAGAAACCAATCTAATAATTTCAGCCAGGAATTAAATCACTCTGCTCTGCCCTAAACAACCTACCTTCGCCCTTCACTATGCACACAGCTCAAGTAAAATAGTAAAATGACTACCAAACATTTGAAATACCGTATTTTGCTGTGTATAACGTGCCCCCATGTATACTGCACACCCATGTTTTTGGCCCAAACTTTCAGGGAAAAAAATCTTTCAATTTTTAATTTAATTTTTTTATTTATACATAAAACCTAGTATCGTATTCCAAGGTATTATTTGGCATACAGATATTATTATCACTTTCTAGAGTTACACTTTTAATGCATAAGCATAAATAAAAGAATGAGAAACATTTCTATAGACAGAATTAGTACTACCCATGTATAATGTGCATCCTTATTTTTCCCTCAAAAATTTGGGCCAAAAAGTGTGCATTATACACAGCAAAATACGGTAATTCTTCACAGTTCTCCAAATTTTGTTTTGATACATTCAACAAAGAAAGCAAGGCAAGCTTTATTGCTCCCAGTTCCCACATGGGAAAATGTAGGCAGAAAGAGGTGAAGGAACTTACGCAAGGTTTTTCGTGACTAAATTATCTTCTGATTCCTATTCTAGCACTCTTCCCTACAACCTCAATGACTCCTCAAATGAAGGGACAAAAATCACTGAATTCCACTCAGCATGTCTAAACACAAGACTCCCCAGCCTAGGAAACACATATCACTCTGCTTGAACTCTACACCTCTGCCTGCACGATGTTCTTATAGTCTGTCTTGCTCCACCGTCTCTGCTGCACGATGCACTTGGACCACATCTATTTATTTTGCTGATAACATTATTCACGATGATCCACAAGCAGAAAATAACAATATGACTCCTGTTAACAATCATTTTTGTATCAGTAGTTATTCAGTTTTGACACCTAGACAACACCTATCCTGGCTATAATATAAAGGTTATATTATAACCCACGAGGATTATAACCCACGAGGATTAATAGTCCTCCTCATAGAAGGTAAGGCTAATTTATTTTGCTTTCTTTTGTTTTTGCCAAACAACATCAGCAACTCTTAATGCTCAAGAGAAGGAAAAAAGAAGCAGAAAGGCAGAGGGAAAGGATTAGAGGGAGGAAAAGAAAAAGACATAAGTAGTAGGAAGCACTAGAGTGGCCCAAATGTGTTTCAATGCTGTACCCAAGTGAGGGCTGGCCCATGTGCCTGAGAATAACCTTTGTCCTGAAGACAGATCCTGGATTACTGAGGACAAACCAGCACCTCCAAAATTGCCAAAGGGATCTTAATGGTCAACAGCTATTTTCCCTGTGGAGCTCCGTTCAAAAGTTGACAAGTCTACGCTAATACAAAGAAAACTCACTACAACCCTATGACATGGCATCTGGCACACATCACCCATGTTGGATTTACACCACACGAGTTAAATACCCCCAAAGCTCTGGCTGTAAATTTTACCTACAAATTTTTACCAAGTCCCAGAGTCACTGATATCATTGTGTACTTATACAACAGTTATATTAATTAACAATTGCTTTGTTCTAGTTTTCCCATTTTTTTTTCAGTAAAAAACAGGTGCAGTTGAAATTCTCATTATGAATCTGCTAAGAACTCATAGATAGAGATCAGACTGACGGCTGTGGGGGGCGGTTGCAGGGCTGGTAAAAAAGGGGAAGAGATTAAGCAAAAAGAAAAGAAAGAAAAAGAAAAAAACTCAAGAGACACAGACAACACTATGGCGATTACCAGAAGGAAAGTGGGAGTTGGGGAGGCAGAACAAGACATGGGGGGAGAAATGGTGACAGCAGGAAACTTGACTTGGGGTGGTGAGCACACAGTACAATATACAGATGATGTATTATAGAACTGTCTGTACCCCTGAACCCATACAATCTTATAAACCGTCACCCAATAAATTCAATAAAAAAGAAAAAACAAGAATCTGGTAAGAGATTCAGTCAGAAGATTTTTCAGGACAATCTCATAACTTTTCCCAATGTTTTACACCAGCTTCAATCGGTGTCAAGACTTCCATGCATCAGTGCAGCCCCCATAAAATGGTGTTTTTCTGCCAACCCTGTCCCCACACGCTCCTTCTTCCTGATCGCCAAATGCAGCCTTTAACATTTGTAAACACATCAAGCAATTTCTTTCAAAAAGCAAATCTTACCTAGCGGTGATGAAGAAATGATTATCTGATGGTCTTTATGGCTGCTGTTCACTCCCAAGACTTTTCTGGAAAGTCTAGCACAGATTTAAAGGAGAGAAAAATTTAAAAAATCAAAGCACTATCATTGAAAAGAAGCCGTCAAGTCCACCATCACTATTGTAAAGTTTAAAGTCTGAGTCACTGACTTACTGCATATTTTCACGCAACATCACTCAGTATATTACATTAAACTAGTCCTGGATGAGGTGAAGTGGATTTTACCATTTCTATCATTCCCCTCCCCCAAGTTCCCCCATTGGAGTTTCTCCTATTCCATGAAAAGCAATAAAGGGATCATCTGATTCAACTTTAATTTCTCTCATTGCTTTAATCTTTAAAATTAAAGTTGTTTTACAGAACATACACTGGTAATAATATATATTATGTAAGGAGTTTTTGTCCATAGATTTAAGTGTTTAAGTAACATTATACAAAGTATACACAAATGTTTTACCCAGTGACACAAAATTAGACTCTTAAAACGAAAAGGGACTATTTATGACTACATATAACTATATAGGTAGGAAACTAAACACTAGTGTTAAATTATATTTACTAGAGAATAAAACGATCAACTCTCATTAAAGGCACACTTCAACCAAGGGTCTTTTTCGTTGGTTCAAACTTTTAAACACATATTGGTATTTTTATTAACATTCAAACTAAAAATATCCGCTGTGTCCCCTGATTAAAAAGTTGATAAATATGGAGACAACAATAAATAAGAAAACAATTATTTCTAATCCACGGAGGACTACGCTCAAGTCCCAGAATAAAAGCAAAGTGCCTTTCCCATATAGGTAATGGAGGATGAAGTTATGGGGTCTACGTCCTGAGGACTCATTTGCTCTCGGATATACTACACTTTCTATTTCTGATCAGCATCCTTTCACTCAACATCTGGCCGCTCACTCAGGTCCTCTAATTACTTCCACGTCTGAACCGACTACGTAGCTACAAGTAAAGGCCAAACTTTGCTTTCGGCCTTCCGAACTTAAAGATGCGTTTAACCACTAGAGGTCTCCCCTTGGCCAGTTTTGCACGTTCGCTATTTTGCTGCACTTGAAACTTTCCGGAGAAATGCTCTACTCGAGTCAGTGTTTTTCTAAAAACTTGCGCAAAAATCCACGCGACCGAGCTAGCCAGTACAGAGACTCTCGGGCTCCCAAAACCAATAAACATATTACAAACAACGTTCTAGGAAAACCAAAATTAAAATCCGACGCACTCGTCCCAACCACCCCCCCACTCTTATTTCTCATGTTTTCCTTAACTTAAACTTAAGAACAATTAAAAATCTATTTTTGTTTCCGTGCGCTTTGAATGATCTCTAGTGCATTTTTCTGGCGGTAGACCCGAGGTGGTTAAGGAACCGGCCAAGGGATGCAGGGAGGGGGAAGGGCAGACTCACAGCGTCCGAGGAAGTTGCATAAGGAAAGAGACTCCGTTTTTTGGGTCCCCTCAAAAAATCGGCGGGGAGGGGGAGGAAAAGGAAGCGGTGGGGAGGGAGAGAAACCGAAGCGACGTTTACCTTCGTCTCCCCGTGGAAGGGTGGGGTAGAAGCCACGGTGTTCGCGACCCCAGAGGGCGGCTTGTTACCCCCCACCTCTCTCCGAGCGCAGACGGACGAAAGGATACCCCCACCACTCCGCGGGCTACGCGGGGAGGAAACCGCCCGCTTTTCAACTTTCTCTCACGGTCGCGCTATGGGCCGTCCTTTAACCAGAAAGGGTGGGGGAAGGATTATAGGGCCTTTTTTCTTTGTGGCAATTAAAGTTTTGCCACCACACAAAAGTTGTGCCCTCCCCTTGCCCGTGCCATCGTCCCCCGTCCCCCAGCCCCCTCCTCCAGGACTCACAAGTTTTCCTCCATCTCCCCCCACACCAGCTCACCGAGCGCGCGGCGGATGCCTTGGCTCCTGCGCTTCCCGATCCCCACCCCCGCCGGCCTCTACTTCCCCCCGCCCGGCCGCCGCGGCGCGAGCACGGCCCGCCGGGCCCAGGACGCGAGTGTGCAAAACCCATTATTCCGGAAAGGCACACGCACGCGGCGCAAGGCGGGCGGCGGCCCGCCTCGGACCCCTTTTTGCCTCCCCAATATAAGGACGACGTAAACAAGTTGCAGGAAAAGCAGCCCCGCGCCTGCCCCCACACCGCCCGCCGCCACCGCCCGCCGCCACCGCCGCTACGGCCGCCGCCGCCTCCCGACACACGCCCGCGCCCGCACCCGGGCCGGCGCTGCAGCAGCGCGGGGCGAACGCCGCGACGGCGCGGGCTCCCGGCCGGGCCCTCGGCCCGCGCCCTCCCCCTCGCGGACGGCCGCGGCGGGCCCGCTCCGCCTAGCTTCCCGAAGCACTTTCCTGCCTCGGGCAGAAATAAACCGGAGGGTTTATTTTTGTGCAACTTTCCCAAAATGGCGGAAATTGGAGCTGATCTATATGAAATTCTCACACAGTCGGTCGGGAAGGGGGAGGTGGCGAGGAAGAAAATGCAAACTCTCGGCCGCCGAGCCCTGCCGCGGGTCCGTGAGTGTGTGCGTGCGTGTGAGTGTGCGTGTGCGCGGTGGGAGTCGGGGAGGCCCTTCCGCCGCGCACACACACAGCACACGCCGGGGAGACGCGCCTGCACATTCAACCAGTTCATTCTCCGCAGCCCGAGCGGGGAGAAAGTGGCCCGGCCTCTTTTCCCACTGCCTCGGTCTCCCGTACTTGTACTTCTCGCGCTCGCTCGCTCGCTCGCTCCCCGGTGCGCGCCCGGCACAAAGGCCACACGGGCGGAGGGGGCCGCAGGGGCGGCGCGCGGGGCTCGCGCCTCCCGCCGCACCGATCCGCGGCCCCGGCCACCCCCGCCGGCGCCCCCCGCCTCGGCGGCCGCGCTCGCCGCCAGAGCTGCGGCTCCGCGGCGCCCACTCGGGCACGCACCCCGGCGGAGCCCGGCGCCACCGCACTCCCCCACCCCGCGCCCGGTGTCATGAAAGCGACCAAAGTGACAAGCTCGGGGGGCGAGGAGGAGGGGGCCCACACGCATCCCGCCGCCTGCGCGCCGGCGAGCCCGACGCGGCCGCCTCGCCCCGGCTCCCTTCCGCACGGCCCCACACACCCTTCCCCGTGTGCGCGCAAAGAAAAAAATACAAGTCTCTCCTCCCCCCATTTTTTCCTTTCTCTTTTCTCTCTCTTTTGTTCCTCTTTCACACTCGCACTCACTACTTCAGAGTGAGATGCCCAGAGACTCCCCTTCCAGCCGTTTCCGAGTCACTTGCCCACTTTTTTCCCCCAGGATTAAGTTTTCTCCTCTTTCCCAGAGGCGCAGAGAAGTGGGGGAGAAACCCCTTCTGTCCTTTCCCCTCCCCTGATCTGTTTCACAAGACGAGGGTGCGCTTCCTTCTCTCTATAGGTCTCTTAACTTTCATCCTCACCCAGAAAAATAAATGAGTGTCTTTTGCAAGGACACATCTTCAGATTAATTAGAGATTAGATCCGATCAACCGCTTCTTACCCCCAAAATTTCTCTTTTTTTTTCTCCGTCTCACGAGTAGTCCTGACAAATGGTCCAGGGCTGCGGGCGCAATGCGCATGTGCGCGTAGAGTCAGGGCTGGGGAGAGGGGAAACTGCGCTGGTGCCGGTGCCGCCGCCGCGGCTGCCTGCCGGGGAGGCTCGCGCTGGCTCCCTGTACTGCTGCTGCGCCTTCGCCGCTGGAAAGCAGGAATAAAGCCGGTTGGCAAACGCAGCCTGCCCGGAGATACTGTTTCAGGTGCATCTTTTCAAAATTCTTGTCACCGGCTCAGAGCTGGTTCAAGAACAGTCAAAAACAAATATGAAAGGCAGCTAAGGTTATAGATTTCTTTGTCTATTTTTCACTTTACTTTTTTTAAAAAGGCAATTCTCAGAGCAGCCAATCCACCACGTACTGTTAAATGTATGCATTCAGCCATTAAGGAGTGGGCCTTAGTCCTATACAAACACTCCCCAAAGGCTAAATGCATGCTACAGGTCATGAAAAATATGAAATAAAGTTTTAAGCTTTTACACAGGACCTCCCTTTCCTTAGGACTGGAAGAACGCACAATAAAGTGTGCGTGTAAAACGCGTGTTCTTTCCGTTTCGTAAGTGTTGATCTCTGTTAATAGGCAGCTTAAGCATGTTAGGCCTCTGTTGTAAAATACGTTGGGATTTGTACATCAACTTAGAAATCAGTGTTGAAGTACCTTGGCAATAAGCAGGTAGAGGACTACCTCTTAATGTATTCAGTCAAGATGGCTGAGCGGTCCTAAATAGCAAAACCTGTCTGTGTTAAGGTGTCAAAACTAGATCAAGAAAGAGTGTTGGATTCCATGTTGATAGCTCTTCACTTACTCGCTGCAGGCCTCTTTTTGGGCAGCTCACCATTCTCCTCTTTTTAATGTAAAAACAAGTAGTTACAAAATAATTCGGTTACTTGAAGTTGTGATAACCGTTTTAATGTCAGTAACAGAGTTTGCTGTGCAAGAATTGAAGTAGCTGGTGGATTTCAGGAATGGCAGAACCAACTCTTACATTTTGCAGCAATGGGAAAGTAAGGCAAAGGCCCCACCCTGTCAAAGTGGACTATTTATTTTGCATCTAATAAAGGGTAAAGGAGGCCCTTTTCTGAAATTGCTGCCTGAGGCCTAGGATTTAAATATATCACAGATGGAAATTCTGTATTAAAAATCCTTCTCCAAAATGTAAGTAATATGATTCTTGATTGAATTTTTTTACTTAAGGAATGTTCCTTGAACCAGTTTCAGAAAATAAACTGTTAAATTCTTTCCTTAGGACCATGAAATTACTCTAGAGAAGCAGACCACCCGACTATCTCTCTGTTGGTATAGTGACTGAATTCTCTAAATCAAAAATCAGGACAGATGGCTTGACATGTACTCGAGAACAAAGGACCAAACCCTGTGAAGCTGAAATAAACTTATAAAATATGCTTCACATGTTGGGAAACCACTGGTTTAGGGGTGTGAAGTGGGGCAGGCTGGGTAAGTGAGAGCTACAGATAATCTCACACGGCCAGTTACCTACAGACTTCACCCACCACAGCCAATCGTTTTCAGAGCTGCTCTCAAACAGCATAATTAACTAATCTAAAATTCAGCTTCTCTTTTCTTCCTGGCCCTTGAATAATAGGCACAGAAATGGCCAAAGGCAGACTACGGGAGAAGGAAAGAAAGCCCATGAGCTATGTGCAAAACTAAGACCTTACCCCGAAATCAACTAAAATTAATTTTAAATTCCTCTTTCTAAAAACCCATATTAGATTCATTCTCTGTAGATAATTTTTGGGTCATATTTCTATTTCGGATATACTTTCAGAGATGTTGGTTCAATAGTCTATAAACTTATATTAGCGGCCTACCTTATGGTAAGTACTCTGCAAGATGCTGGGGAATAACGGAAGATTAAAAGTAGGCCAAAAGGAATTTAGTCTGGGAAAAGAGACTGCCCAGTAAACTGGGCATTGCAGTACAGTATTGGAAATGTGCAGCAGGGGTAATGCAGAGCAAGTATAATTGAGAAGCAACTATGGCAATAAGAAAGGCTTTCTAGAAAAAGTCATAGCTAAGCTGATTTGAAGGACAAGTGTCTAGGGTGTGTGGTTCCACCTTTCCTCTGGGAAGGTGATCCAATTAATAATAATAATAATAATAAACCTGAGAAAAAGTCCAAGGATTTGGAGAACAAGGCTTGCCTGGGATCTGTGCACTTGCTGAAGTTCACTAACAAAAATGAGGATGAATTGAGGCTCTCTGCAATACATTGTCTTTCTCCTCAAGAGATCATCAGTAAAACCTCAAAGATTTCATCTCAGTTGTTCCCAAGATGTGGTTTAGAATAGCAAATATTTTGAAGGTATTCATGTGTAAGAATAATGACTTTAAAGGCTGCTACCAATTTTTTCTACAAGGAATTCTTTGGTGCCACCACCTGAGACAGAGGCAGAATGAAGCATTAGAATTCAGGTAACACTGTGACATTCTTCTTACAAACTGGTATAGTTTACAGGACCTTTCTCCATATGTTCCCTAACATACTAGCAGGTAACATATTAGTAGAAACTTTTTTGCTGTTCCTTCACCCTTCTACCACTCAGTCACTGGTTAATAATTCAGGCTAAAGCCCTTCTTTCTGGCTTCACTTAATCTCATCACTCTCCCCTCTTTCCATCCCACCCTGCTCTAGGTATCACACCTACATACCAAACCTGACAAAGGAACGTATTAGCTCACTCCTTTACTTATCTTTATTTACACCCAAACTCTTTCCCTCAAAATGACTTCAGGTTACACCATTCCTAAACATTCTGAAGCTAAAATCAGTATATATGGAGATGTTTTAAACAAATCACTGCACTCAGTATTCAGGGATTTCTGAGACGTCTCATCATCCCCCAGATGAAGACCATTCAAAGCCTCTCTTACTATACTCCATCCTGTAACATCCACTCTGTGTAGAGTTCCACTAAGAAACGAAAACCTTCCTTTCCCTAACACTAAGACTCTCCTCCTCTCCTAGAAAAATTCAAGGATGACCTCTTCCAGGAGCCAGCCCCTCACAAAATGAAAGTGCCCAGGAGTGGAGTCCAAAAAATTTGGACTCCACTTTCTAATCCAGTTCTGCCACCACCCACTGGGAACAGTAAGAAGGTCACCTCACATTTGAGGGCTCCCTCATAAGTTAGACTAAGGAAATAGAGTAGTTGATTTCTGAGGTCTCTTTGACAGTCATGTCTCTTCCCATCCTTCCCACATAACAGAAACTCTGTCACAGTTTAGTGGAAATAATAATAACATGGAATCAAGAATGAAATTTTAAGTAAAGAGTAAAAAATCCATCCATTTGCTAGGTATCAAAATGTTATCAGTTTATGGCTCATTCAGTTGGTTTAAACTGGTACTAATGAGATGAAGGTCATGGGTTCCTGTCCCTAATGGCTAATTAGTTCTGATCTGTTCCATAGCCACAAGTCATTTTCCTAACCCCAGCCCCCCATGTTGTAATGTGTGCTAGTGGTGACAAGTCTTAAGGTAAAAATTAAATTTTTCTAAATGAACACTACTTGAAATCACCCTGTTGAGTCAAGTTCTTGATTTTTTTAGCCTACTTAATTGTGTTTCATGTTTTCCCGAGTACAAAAATGACATTAACATTGGTTTGGTTAGATTCACGTTATTGATATTTATAAGAGCTAAGTTTGATTTTCTTGTTACTGTTCTGGATAACACCAAAATGTTCATATAGATAGTCTAATTTGAATCCTGGTTATATTTCTGTGACACATCTGCATGTAATCTTAGGATGGAGCTTGTGATAGTGAATATAATTGAAATGCTGAGGGTGAAAGGAAAAGGGTATATTATTTATCAGATAAGGAAAGGATTAGAATGTGTATCACATTCTCAACATCTTAAGGAAGTTAATATATAAAGAGCTTATGGTCAGCCAAGATGGAGGTGTAGGTAGACACACTGTGCCTCCTTGTACAACCAAAAGAAGGACAACAGCAAATTTAAAAACAAAAAATAACCAGAACTCCCAGGAAATCAAACTGTCTGGAAGTCTGACAACCAAGGGATTAAAGAAGAAACATTTATCCAGACCGGTAGGAGGGGTGGAGACGGGCAGCTGAGTGGAGAGGACATGCAGCAAGGCGGCAGCTGGAGGACCGGGCGAGGTGGCGGCAGGTGGCAGAATGGGCGGTCCCACATTTGTGTGCAGAAAAACCAGGAAAAACAACTGAGGAGCAAGACAGGCCCTGCAACCCAGGGTCCCAGCTCCGGGAAATAAAGCCTCAAAACCTCTGACTGAAAAAACGTGTGGAGGTTGAGGCAGCAGGAGAAACTCTCAGCCTCCCAGGAGAGCTCATTGCAGAGACCCACAGGGTCCTGGAATGTACACAAACCCACCCACCTGGAAATCAGCACCAGAAGGGCCCAATTTGATTGTGGGTAGTGGGAGAAGTGACTGAAAATCAACAGAGGGTGGAGCAAGCGGCATTGATTCCTCTCAGACTCCTCTCCTACAAACAGTGCCACAACCCAGCGATGTGGGTGGCCCTGCCCTGGCAAATATCTAAGGCCCTGCCCCTTACTACATAACAGGCTCACCAAGACACAAAAATGGCCCAAATGAAAGAACTGATCAAAGCTCCAGAAAAAATACAACTAAGTAACGAAGAGGTAGCCAACCTATCAGAAGCAGAGTTCAAAACACTGGTAATCAGGATACTCACAGAAATGGTTGAGTATCGTCACAAAATAGAGGAAAAAGTGAAGGGTATGAAAAGTGAAGTAAAGAAAAATATATAGGGAACCAACAGTGAAGGGAAGGAAACCGGGACTCAAATCAATGGTTTGGACCAGAAGGAAGAAAGAAACATTCATCCAGAACAGAATGAAGAAACAAGAATTCAAAATAATGAGGAAAGACTTAGGAACCTCTGGGACAACTTTAAACGTTCCAGCATCCAAATCATAGAAGTGCCAGAAGGAGAAGAGGAAGAGCAAGAAATTGAAAACTTATTGGAAAACATAATGAAGGAGAACTTCCCTAATCTGGCAAAGGAAATAGATTTCAAGGAAGTCCAGGGAGCTCAGAGAGTCCCAAAAAAGTTGAACTCAAAGAAGCATACACCTAAGCCCATCATCATCTCATTACCCAAGATGAAGGATAGGGAGAGAATCTTAAAAGCAGCAAGAGAAAAGGAGAGAGTTACCTACAAAGGAGTTCTCATGAGAGTATCAGCTGATTTCTCAAAAGAAACCTTACAGGCAAGAAGGGGCTGTAAAGAAGTATTTCAAGGCATGAAAGGCAAGGACCTACATCCAAGATTACTCTATCCAGCAAAGCTATCATTTAGATGGAAGGGCAGATAAAGTGCTTCCCAGATAAGTTTAAGTTAATGGAGTTCATCATCACCAAGCCCTTGTTATATGAAATATTAAAGAACTTATCTAAGAAAGAGAAGATCAAAAATAGGAACAGTAAAATAACAACAAACTCACAACTATCAACAACTGAACCTAAAAAAACAAAAATGAACTAAGCAAACAATTAGAACAGGATCAGATTCAGAGAATAGAGATCACATGGAGTGTAATCAGTAGGGAGGGGTAGGGAAGAGAATGGAGGAAAAGATACAGGGAATAAGAAGCTTAAATGGTAGATACAAAATAGTCAGGGAGGAGGTTAAGAATAATATGGGAAATGGAGAAGCCAAAGAACTTATATGTATGACTCATGGACATGAACTAAGGTGGGGGAATGATGGTGGGAGGGGCATGCACAGGGTGGAGGGGAATATATGGGAGAATAAATGGGACAACTGTAATAGCATAATCATACAATGTATTCAGAAAATTAAAAAATGAGATTATGGTTTGGTGTGATATTTCTTATCATTTCTTTTAGATGCAAAAATAAAGATAGAATTATGACAGACATATTCAAAAGTGTGGAATAATATGAGACTGTAAATCACCTCCTAAATTAGAAGGAAAAGAAGACAATTTTTAATTCTCCGTAACACACTCATTCAAAGCCTAAATTCAGAAGCCTCATACTAAATATTAATAATAGAGGGGAGGAGCCAGACTTAGAACATGTCTGTGATAACAGCCCCAGATACCCTTAGAGCTTGGATCTAGAATGTTCTTTCCATTTAACCTGACCTCCTGACCACAGATAACTGGTCCAGGAGTGGGCATTTAATCCAAGGACTGAACTGAGCAGCAAGGGGTGGCCTATGAGTCAGCAGGAAGCACTTCTCCATATGAATAAAAATGATGAAATGGACCAGTCATATTCTCATGCTTGGCCTTATGAACTGGAAATACTGGAAATAAAGTTAGTTGATAGTCGTCACAAAAACTAAATGATTCACAGAGAAAAAGGTAGAGTGCAGGTCCATTAGCTATTTAGCTTTAGAAACTGTTTAAGTAGAAATCATAAGGTAGACAGAGCAGGGGTTAGCTAACCAGATAAAGATAACATTGCCAGAGCTGCACTGGGCTCTGCATGACTTCCTATTCCCAAATGTCTAGTGTTGGAAAGGACAGGCCATTCTATGGTCACCGTGAAGACTACCTGCATAACCAGAACTTCTGACTTCACCAATATCCCCATAATAACTCTCTATCCTGTATGAAAATCGAGTTATTTTTTGAATCAAGTAGATAAAAGAGCCCAAGCAACAGCAGCATGTATCACTTGTTCTTTGTAGCCTTAGAAAATTAAATGGGACTAAGTCAAAGTCAATTAAGTCACTCTAGTACCCAACCACTTTGTTCTTACTCATGGAGTTTGCAGGCCAGATAGTAAAAATCTAATCCCAGCTCTGCTAGTTGCGAATATGTGATACTGGGCAAGTTGCTGAACCTCTCTTACCTCAGTTTCTGCATCTGCAAAGAGGGGATATTAACAGTACCTTGCTCATGGGGTTGTTTGAAATCTCAATGGATTAATGCAAGACTAAATCTGGGCACGTGGTTAGTAATCAATAAATGTTAGCTTGTGAGTCAGGATCTTTGCCTGTTTTGTTCCCTGCAATAGTCCTAGCACCCAGAATTGTACATGTACACAGTTAAGTATGCAGTAAATATTTACTGAATGCCTTAAGGAAATACTACGATGTGAATTATTACATCTGCTCTTCTACTTGCCCCTTTCCCAGCTGGTTACTAGGTAATAGGTGTCGTGCCACAGGCGTGTTCATGGGCAACATCCTCCTAAAAGTTCCTAAAAGCATGTAAACAGAGAGTGCTAATGAATTCATAGACCCTATTTCAAGGGAGCCTGCTGTTCAGAATATATTATCTTTATTTAGCATTTATATTACACTTTTACATCTTCTAAGTCCTTTTCAGTTTTTTAACTAAGTATTTGTTATAACATTCCTATATTATCTACCATAAGGGAGGTTACTGAGGTGTGATTCTAATCATCAATACCTATATCTGGAATAGAATTCATCACATAAATACAGTAAGTGTAACTGTACATAAAAAATCTGGAACATTACTTTGTTCATGTAGAACATCG
>VMDR010013796.1:0-24462 GCA_007922815.1 Macrotus californicus | reverse complement strand
AGGGTATGTGGTACTGAAATCAAAGATTTTAATAAAATATATGATTTAACAATAACTAAATATTTTTGTGTTTTCAAAGTTATTACAATTCCCTGTTTCGATTACTGAGGTTTATCCAAGGGTTAACTTTTGCTATTGAAAAACTTTTTAAAACAGCTTAAATAAGAAAGTTCCATTGTCAAAAAGATATCTTTTTATATTTTTTATAAATTTATACTTTATGTAGTCAAAAAGATCATAATTTACGATCAAGATCTCCAATAATTTTTTCTTAATTTTTCTTTTGACCTCCAGAAGAAAATATTGTATATGCATTGTCAAAATTTTTAGAGAAAGCAGCTCATCAATGAAATACATCAAAATACTTGAAAACTTTAAGAAACAAGGAAAAGCCACTTCAGTAAACTGATCATTTTAACATGCATATCCCAAGTCAAAGCACAAATAAAAGATCCATGAGTATCCTGGTGGAACATCACATACTCTGTTCCCTTTTGTATGTGCACATTCACACGTGTGCACATGAACATTTTAGCAGCAGCCTCCTCTCCCGTAAGAAGTCAGTAAGGTACTTTAGGAACTTGTCAGGAGTCATTCACACACGCCCCTCAGGGGAAACATGGCGATGGCTTTAAAGTGCAAATCAGCACTGCACACAACTGCAGCTGTGAGGAAATGCTTGTACCCAGAACCCACAGATAGCTTTCATTTCAGGCTCTGGCTGGAGCGGAGGCGAGAGCTGAAAGAAATAATGCTCGGGTAGTGAACGGTTACGTCAAAACCCAAGGACAGTTTCTATTTTGTGAGAAAGGGGGAGAATTAATCAAGGTAAGGAGCAACTTAGTAGCTTAATTACGAGTCCTTTAATGTCTTTTCATAATCAGTTAATAAATACCTTAACAATAAAATTGAATTTAAGCTTTTAATAGGCCATGTTGGCTTGAACCTAAACAAAGGAATTAGCAGCTCCAGGCATTGTGCAATAACTGCTCCCTGTTTGGTGCCAGGAGAAACAAAGCATTTCAAGTGCACTTTTTTGTGTGCCTCACCATAATAAACGCTTGTAATATCCCCCAATTTCTGGAGTGTAAGACGCAGATCTTATTTATCACAGTATGAGACACACCTGGCACGCGGATCAGGAAACAACTGTTTTACTTCATTTCTGTCATCACCTTCCAACAGATTTCTTTCACATTCCAATTTGGATGGGAGGGCTTGGCTTTCTCTCCATAAGTTCTCCATTAACAGTTTCACAGCAGAAGGCGCCATTGGTCCGTTTCCTCTTGCAGCAATTAATTACACAGAGTGGCGTGTTTTGACTCCAACGGCAGTGAACGCCGAAAGTCACGGGCATTTACTCCTATATCTGCAAGCAACGTCTTTATCGTCAGCCCTGAGTCCTCTGTCTAACGAGTGAATTGTCAGAATTCCTCAGACGCGGAATGACGAACACAGTGTCAAGTCAGCAGCACAAATTACTAACTTCAACTCCCTTCAGTCACTTTTATTAATATGTGTTTTATTGAGGGAGGCCTTTTTTGAAGGTTATGTCACTTTCTGCATCGGGCAGATGAAAGGCACTTTTGCTTTCTCTGTGAGCAGCGGCAGGCGTATCGGACTGGGAGGCTTGAGCTCTGTGAGCTCCGCCAACAGCTATGCACTAATAAACCTTGAAAAGCTTGAATTACACTATAACCCACAAAAATTTTCAAATTAAAAAGGCATATTTAGAGGCCCCCGTGGATAGTGATTTTATTTAGTTTAATTCCCTCTTGTGGCCAATTAGATAGACACCCCTGCACACAGGCACACACTCTGGGGGGAAAAATAGGGGAAAAAGTTTAACTTTGGTTTTGGAAAAAAAAAAAAAAAAAGAAGCAGTATATCATTCCTCCACAGACAGAAATTATTTTCCCGGCTGTTGTTCTGTAAAGAACAGGACTGTTAGAAATCAATGGAAGCGTATGCAAGACGGATTTTCATTTGGATTCATTTTTTAAGGCTGTGCAGTACTTTTAACTTCTTCCTAATCTAGCCATTGTGAGTTGCCAAGTTGAGGAATAAAATAAAAACTCCACCACCACAAGAGAGCCTGTTTGTTTAGTTCCCTTTGATATCTTCTAGTCGAGAATGACTTCTTCCCCTTCGAAGAAGGGTTTGCATGCATGGCTAATGCTGGGTGCATTTGTATTTGTTTCTCGATTAAGTGACTCGCACAACTTAAATTAGCTTTCATCACCTACGCGTGGAGTTCTTTTACCCGAATGGAACTCAGATCCACACAAGAGATACGTTTGCTAGGAAAAGTTGTTCAGGGCGCCTCTCATTGCTCACTGCTGCTCTTTCCATCAGAATCGCAAACTGTGCCTCCTTCTCATCTGGTGGCAGGCTCCATATGTACCATATGAAAAAGGAGTTAATAAAATGCACGTTGGAAATATAAAACAAGGTCAGGGGCGACAGTTTGGCTGAAGGCCTTTCTTTAAGTGTGGAAAACAAAAGAACAAGATTGTTTTAGCAGTTGCAGCTGTTGGGAGAGGCAGTGTCGGGTGGAGAGTGGCAGCTGAAGCCCTTGCTACCTGTGTCATGCGTCCCATAAGAACCACCGTTCTCTTTCTGGCACAGACACTTTGTGCAGGAGGTGCCCCCAGCTTTGGAAAGTCTTAATGGGGAAAAAGGAGAGAAAAATCCCCCTCTTGCTCCCAAAGGGAAGCTCTAGAAATCGGAGGGATGAAGCAGGGGGAAGGGTAGGGTCAGGCTGAGAGTGGGAAGGCCCACAGGAAACTGCAGGCTCTAGAACCCCCACTGCTCTGTGTCCTTCTTAGAGCGAGCAGCTATGAATGGTGTTACTGTGCGCCCCGCGAAAGCCACCCGGATTGGATGCAAGTCAGCGGTAGGCTTTTAAAAATAAGTACTTAAGATTCTGTGGTTGGGTCCATCCGATGCCAACCAAACCGGAGGAAAGAAAACAACATTGTCAGTCAAGCAGTTACTTGTTCCACAAGGCCTCAAACACACCACTTGCCAGATTTATTTTCTTAATGAATGGACTGGTTACTTTGGCATCGCTTAAGAGCCGTGAGGAGAACAGGGAAACTCAATCAGAAGAACTTTATCATTTTAAAATGGAGATAAAAGGGAAAACACTTAATAATTATGTCACAGGACAATGAGAGTAGCCAACAAAACCCATTAATATGTGAACATAACTTTGTTTATCGGAGTAGCTGTGACCCAGCGAAAGAGAAGACTTCATAGTCTTGATAAAGAATGAGAAGACTAGGTCATCCAAACAAGACAAGCTGAGCTCTCAAAGAGGGGTGGGCACTCTGGTGGGGGCAGGGGTGCAGTTGGGACTCAGAAAACAGGGATGGGCAGCACGGAGGCGTCATTCTCCCCCAAACGTAATTCTACTCCTGGTCAAGTAACTTCATCCCTTCAGCCTTGGTGTCTGAATGTGTGAAAAGGGAACAATAATCTCATCTTGACAAATTTTATAATAAAATGTGTGTGAAGCACTTGGCATAGTCCCTGGCACATAGTGAGTGCTCAGCCAAGTTTAAATTATGTGCTTTCTCATCTCTTTCCTGCCTCTAGCCATCCCTAGAAACCCCTTAGCCTGATTAAAACATAAGATTTACCTACATTAAGAGTCATGAAAAGATTCAGGCCCAGGGGCCCAGAAATTCCCCTTGTGTTAAGACTTATGAGAACAGCGGAAAGAGCTTTCCACTTCACCTTCTATCTCCCTTCCATATCAACCCTCATAATTCAAAGATTTCTTGTTTCAACAAAACAAGTTCATACCAAAAACACTTCTCTAGCCACTCACTGCTTGGTGTGCTCACACAGCAGCAGCAGCATCACCCAGGAGCTTGTTAAACATGCAGACACCCGCCCCCTCTACCCACCTACGGAGTCAGATCCTGCAAGGAGTTCCGGGTCATCACTATGCACATTAAAGCTGGGGGATTTATTAAAAATACTAACACTGGGACCAAATCCTAGGCCAATTATATCAAAATCTCTAGGGTTGGAACCCAGGCATCAGAGCTCCTTAAACTTATCCAGATGATTCTCACGTGCAGCCAAGTTTCAGACCCACTGCTCAAGTCCCGTTAACAAAAATAACCTTAAAAAAAATAAGAAGATATTTAAATAAGAAATATAGGGTAGAAAGGACAACCCTTGAAGTAGGTACACTGAAAAAAGAAGTCTTCAAATGCACGCACAAAGGCACCCACATCTCTAAAACCCGAGGGGTAGAAGAAGAGGAACTGGCAAACATCTTCATACGTAGACTTTGGCCCTTGTGCACTCCTGCGTAACAAGGTACCCGGGTGGGCAGAACATTTATTGACATAAGTCCCTGTGTTTATTGATGCTGCCCATTTTCCACTGATTTTAGAACTCTGTAGGGGAGGTGCTGTGACTTTGAAAAGGCTATGTTTTTTAATAATCGAATTGTTTTACTTAAAGGTTTATGTAACATGCTATACTATTAAACAGTAAATAAAACCCACTGATAAATCCGGGTCCCCCACAGGTAGTTTGGCACATCCTTAATTATCTGGTTTATGAGCAAATTGCCACCTCCGCTCTGGTTTTCAGCTTGTTAGATGCATGTGTGTGCACACTTCTTGGCAATCTGTCAGCAGATTCAGTCTTTAAATGATGTTGCCAAAGTATGTCGCGTGGAGGGTGAGGGGAAAGGGGAATTGTAAGTAAGAAGGCTGAACCTTGGGGTTAGAGTTTTGCTTTTTTTGTTTTTGCTTGCAGAGAAGACTTGATTTGATGATTTTTTAAAATTTGTGCACATTTGGACACATTCATAGATTCGGGGGCCTGAAAAAATGACCGCTGACTGCAGCAAAATAAATCCACTTATTATACTGAACTTTTCAATGAAAACTGCAATGCCTGTCTCACAGCACCCCTCGCCAAGCTTCACTCTACTTTCCCTGCTAGCAAGAAGAGGTGGGAGGCTCACCACTGCCTTCCAGCAGTTAAACCTTCCGAAGAGGAAACTCCTCTTTGCCCACGCCATTTAAACTTCAGCTAAATGACATTCATCAATGGCATTAGATGACCTTTGTTCATACTTTTATTGTCATTACAAATGTGTGCACTCAGCGAGTGAGTCTCCCAAGTGTTTGCAATCATCTTGAATCCCAGAACTCTATGGAATCAGTTTTTCTTCTGGGTCTCAGAGGCTCACAGCATCCTGTGGGCCGTGCCCCAGGTGCTCCCCCTGGTGGTGCACCATGCCTCTCTGCTGGTCTCCTGGGAGAACCCTCCTTCATATTCATTCATTGCAGCAACAAGGAGTGTGAGACAGACAAGAGGAGGAAAAACAGTGGCTGTGCTGTCTCTTTCAGAATCGGTCCCTATGAGGAAACATAAAAAATTAGCTTGCTGAGTGTAAGAGATCGAATCTTTTTCTAATCAAGCTTCAGGTCTTAGAACCCTTTCCTGCCCAGACACAAGAGTTCACACAATAGGAGCGTTTATGGACACCCCCTACCTCAGGCCATGAATTCAGGCTGTTTTGACAAGGCACACCAAGTATGTATTACAAACCATCGCAAAGCCCTGCATTCGGTATTGATTAGCCAATGTCTGGAGCTGGCAAACATTATTAATATATAGAATGCTATCAAGATTGATTGCTGTACTTTCATTTTCTCCTTCCTGCCAGCCCCCTATAGGAGAAAGCCTTGCAGCTGTTCCGAATCCCGTTGCCAGAGGCAGATTATAGCTTGTTTTGATGTTTCACCAGCAAATTCTGTGCCTCATACAGGCACAAGCCAATAAGAACATCCCAAGTTCCAACTAGAGGCCGAGACACAATCACCCTGTCAGTATTGTTAGTAAGTCAGGATCATAAAAGATAATAAACTCTCTCCCATCTTTTATGAAGGCACACCGAGATCAAACACTTTCCATACCAGAGCACAAAGCCCCCAGGACCAGTTCTCCCTGACAGATGTTCATCTGCTATCTTGGTATTGACGTGTTAGTTAATTTATTGATCCACAGAGGAAAAGAAATACAAAGACTCTAGAAATCTGGTATTGTACAAGCTGCTCTCCAGGGCTGTGAGTCCTAGAAATAAAGTGGAGATTTGATGTCATGTTTTAGGAGCTGTTTGAATGTTGCCCTTTTATTGTTTTTTTTTTTTCAACATTTAAAGAAAAAAATAAGTCAAACACAAAAGAGTTACAATAAAAGAATTTTTTTTGTATTTTATTCAAGGAACAATACACTGAGCAGCAACCAACATGGTTTGTTATTTATTATTAACTTGCCGATGCTCACCTGATTTCCTCAGTCCCTCGTACACAAGTCTGGCTCGCCCGAGGCTTCATAGGATGAGGACGAATAGGAGGCATGAGGCACAGTGAAAGTTCACAGTGCAATGCTATGTAATCCAGTCTTTCTCAATCTAATCCATTCTGCACGTGACCTCCGGACTGCTCACGTGAAAGAGGGACTCTGATTGCATATCTCCAGGTTGACAGAGTCTTGGTAGGCGACCCTGCCTGCCAACAGGAGAACACATGCCAAATGGTCTCCCAACATCCTCACCAGTCTTATCCTCAACCATTCTCTTTCACATGCATATGCCCCAGCCCAACCCGATTAATGACTTCTTCCTCTTTCCTACTTCTGACTGCTCATGAAGTCCTTGCCCATCTCTATCATTAATATTTGAAGAATCAGGCAAAAAGCAATCTCTCCTTCCACTCCTTCCTGCCAAAAGTACAGTAGCCCTTTATCTGTACTGCTCCAAGAGGATACTTATGTGTATTCTTCTCTCTCTAGACTTCAAGAAATTTGAGTGAAGAATCACATATTATGCAACTTTTTGCCTCACTCATCCCTTCTTTTGATATAAGTGATTGATAACTTCTGTTCAGTGAATGAATAAATTAAATGCCCTGCTCACTTTGGAATCCCCTGGCCCAAAACCTTCCATGATTTTGCACGGACTAAGAATAAAATTCAAACCCCTTAGAATTTCCTCCAGATTGGACCCCTACACATCTTTAGATTTTTATCCTAAACTACCCCCCAAAAAATGCCCCAGCCAACTAGTCCACATACAACATCCACCACGTTCTACCACCAGCCTGGACTGCCTTCCCTCCTCCCCTTTCCACACAAACTCACATATCTCCTTCTGGTTATGGGCTCAGGCACAGCCTAACCCTCTCTTCCACATGCAGCTTTCACCAGCGATCCCAGCCTTCATACGTCTCTGAAGTTATACAACAGCCCATATATATTCCACACATTTGTCAACTAATGCTTGCAAAGCTTCATCGCCATCATGAGCCAATATGTGAAATTTGCATTTGTTAAATGTTGAAGGCATGAATTATAGTCTCTTCTTTAAACTCCTTACAGCCACTGCCATCATATCATGCCTTGTTCATAATCATCAAATATTTTATCACTTTACTTTGAAATACATTAAAGCAAAGTGGTTGAGTTATAGATTAAATTAAGCCAAAGGTTATTTCATCCAATGATTCCAAACCAAACGATTTGCCAGTAATGATTCATCAGCACTTCTCTTTCATCATCCTTATAGAGGAGTGTTGTGCACAATTTCACCATGACTCATTGCAAGAAATCACAGCCTTTTAATTCAATATTTATCCATACTTTGGGAAATGCAATCTAACATTTCCAATTTTAGTTCATTTAACTTTTTTTTAAAATGTTGATCATGGCCCACTAATGATTTTATGACCTACAAATAGGACACAATCAGCTAAAGAGCCACTGTTGACAAATGTCAATTTAGAAGTTCCTAGACATTTCCACCTGTTGGAGGGTCTCCAAAATCTTGTAAGGATAGAGAAGTCTGGATTCATTTTCCTGTCCTAAATGAATAGTCACACTCCAAGACTACACGATAGAATAACAGCAGGTAATTCAGTGGTCTCCGTGAGGATGTGAATAAGGAAGTCCCAAACTTAAGTGAAATAGTCGTACATGGTCCAGTTGATAATCAGCTCCAAAGCTACACCACAGAGCTAGAAACGTATTGCTTGCCTTTGTCTTTAGCTGATTGATTAGGCAATGAGAGCATAGTGCTAGAGCGGCTGAGGTCAGTCAATTTTCCTCTATTTTATTTGGATCACACCAAAGTTCTTACCTCTGTCAGTCACTTACAAACGTGCATCACTCACTGGTCACTTGCAAAGAATTATTTTAACTTACCTAAGAGAGTAATTTTACTCTTGCTTTTTCTTAGCAGTGGTTCTCAACGAGGTATGATTTTTGCCCTCAGGGAATATTTATCAATGTCCAGAGATGTTTTTAGTTGTCACAACTGGGAGGGAGGGGTGGAGGGCTACTGGCTTCTAGTGGGTATAATCCAAGGACACCACTACCCTCCTACAGGACAAAGGACACCTCCTACCACCACCACTACAGAGAAGCATCTGGTCCAAAATATCAATAGTACCACTATTGAGAAACCTTGCTCTTAGCATCTTTATGCATCTCGTTTTTAAAATTAGAACTACACAATATTAAAGTCCATCTATGTACACAAAAAAATGGAGGAAGAATCACAACTATTATTGGAGATCTTGCTCTGTATCATCTCTGCCTTTGGGATTTCAAAATAGACTCTATCAGGAAAATCGAGACCCACCTCTGAAACATCCTCATACGCTCCAGCCAGCTTTGCTTACAGAGGGCCAAAAACCTCACAGCTTCATCGCTTGCGTCATCCAAATTTCAGGACTCCCAGATGTCAACTTAACAGGGGGGCACAGCTGCAGCCACCAGAAACCAATCAGGGAAGTACAGATGCTCTTCCAACATCTTAAGAAATATAATATTTGGATCACTAATTCAAAACATATCACTAAGCTGAAAACATGTCCCCTTGAAAATGTTCCTTGCACAAAGTCCCTGGGTCATTTGTTTAGTTGTTTTCACTGTGCAAAGGTGTATTACCACCTGCTAAGGAGCTCTCTAACACCCACAGTCACCCCAAAACATCCCATGTTTATTTCCTATGTGCATGTGTATTGGGAGTCTCACCTGTTGCCCAAGCTGTGACCTCTTCAGACTCAAGGGTGTCTGTAGGGTCAGAACCTCAAGTTCTCAAGGGTGTTTTCTATGATACATGACAAACCAAGACACTCCCTCAACAAGAATTTGAGCATTTTTGTCATAGCTTCCCAAACCATGTCCTTACCACCAGTCTCTCCTCTCTCTGTTCTGATCCATCCAACCACCAGACTGACTTTTTTCTTCACTATTTTATCAATAACTTCCTTACCCAAAAACCCCCTGTGACTGCTCTTTTTCGGAGGACTCCAAATATCTCAGTATTTGACATTTTTTCCTGCCCAGCCTCTACCATCTTCTTCAAAGTTGGCTTGTGTGATACCCTCCACTCACTTCTTCCTTCTTGTCTGATTGGGTTTGCCCAATCTTATTCCTGCTCTAACCTCCATGCTTACTGCTGTTCTGTTGCTGTTATTGCTGTTTTTGCCTCTAGAAAGCCTCCAGTGTCAATCAGAGTCCCAGCAGGAGGCAGGATGATGGCACTCAGAAGACTTAGCAAAGCCTTGACCAGTGTGACTCAGTTGGTTGGGCATTGTCTGGCAAAGCAAAAGATTGCTGGTTCGACTCTTGGTCAGGGCACATGCTTGGGTTGTGGGTTCAGTCTCTGATCAGTGCTTATGAGAGGCAACCAGTTGGTTTTTCTCTCTTGTATCAATGTTTCTTTCCTTCTCTTTCTCCTTCCCTTACCCTTTCTCTGAAAATAAATGAAATCTCTTTTTTAAGGTAGTAAATGAAGGGACCCATTACAGAGGTATGGTCGGTGTTTAGGAAATCACAGCAAGATCTGTCATCCCTCTGCCTGCACAGCCAGAGGAGAAAACAATGTTACCTAAGCCCACCATGAAGGAACAGAGTGTTTATTGGTACCTGGGTCAGGGAGTGTAAAGGCTTGGCTGTGGGGGAACAGCTGGCCAGCCGAGAGTGAGGACCGCATAGGTGTAGGCAAAGAGGAGGTTTCTCCAATAGAGCAACACCAGGCAGTCATAAGTTCTGCTGGCTCAACCCTTTGATTTCCAAAGAATTATAAATCTTTTTTCAATCTCGCAACTTTTTAAAAATTTGCTTAAGCTTTTTAACCACAAGACTATAAGAGGCAGAAATGTTAAGAATTTGTATTAACCCTAAGATAGGTGTTTAGGTGCCACCCAGAAAGCAGAGAACTTACTCTCTACAATACAACATAGAGGTCCGTGAAGAAAGTCAATTCATTTTTATTTGGATAGCAATGATTCTTACCAGAGTCCGAGATTTCAACAAATCCTGTAATAGCAGAAAAGAAAGCCCAAGATTTCTTCTATCTTTCTGATGCAGGCACCTTCAACTCAACTCAAGTTCATGTAGGTACAAAGGCAAATACATGTTACAATGAGAAAGATTTTTTCACCCCTCTGGTCAGCTAAGATTTGCCAATAATATGATTTTTGAAGCAAATTTTTATAAAATATATATCTTAGAATTCTCTGAACTGGGTGAGGGGGAGTATTTTTTCACTTAGGAACTTCTTTGATACTTTTGGGATCTCACTGAATTTTTTTAAAACTTTATTTGTAAAGTTCCAAACCTATATTAACAATGATCCTGAATAAGAAATACAGTCGTGAGCTTACTTAAATCTATTTGTTTTGGGAATAAATGAAGGGCACATTTATAAATGCGGAATGCCTTCCAAATGTGGTTCCTAGTTTCTCCACAAAATTCTTAGATATGTAGGCTTTTCTATAGAAAGTTACACTGTTGGGTGTGGATGCTCGGTCCTGCCCTTTCAAAGAAAAGTCACAGAAGACAAATGGATCTAGGTCCCTGACAAGAGCCTGAATCTGCCCTCAGAAGTGTGTTGAAAGTAGAAAACAAATGCTTGTTCAGTTCTCTGGGTGTCACAGTGGGACTCGCCCGTATTTTCTCACCTAAACTCCTGGTAGTCTTGCGAGGTGGATTTTATTTCCATTTCTTTCAGATTGACAAAGTGAGTCCTCAAGAGATTGGGAACTGGGCTGGGACAGGACTTGACAGGCTTTCAGTCTGAGTCCTCGCTGTACTCCCTCCTGATATGGTCTGTGTGCTAGTCCCCTGCTTCCGAAGTCCAGATGACTTAATTCAGAGAAAGAGAAGAGTTAGCCTTACTTTCTTTTCTAAAATTATTTTGTTATTGTTCAGTTACAGTTGTCTGCATGTACCCACCGTCACTCCTAATTTTATTTTCTTACCTACACAGCCCCATGCTCATCTTCCTGGGAAAACTAACCTCATTTAACCATGGGGGTAAAGAAAAAAATGTCTAAAGGGCCTATTTTTTGGTATTCTAAGTCCCCAGGGTTTCCTTCTGTGACAGGGAAGTGTACAGTACAAGAAACTCTGTTACTTTTCATGGGTAACTTGAGTCCCTACGTTTCTTCCTGGAGTCTTAGAAAACCACCCCCAAGTTTCAAAAGCATAAGACAGAAAAGAAAGACTGAGGTGGGGGAGAGGACGGACAAGAAAAGCCAGGGGCTATGTTAGTATCTACTCCACAACCATTCACTGTAGGAAATTGTGATTCTCTCTTCCTTCCCTCCTACCCCTCACTCCTGCCCACTGCCCCCAGACACACACATCACAAGGTATGTTCCATCATGAGTTCTCTCAGCCCAGAGCAAAGCAAATCAGGCAGAACCATATGATTTACTGCACCAAACTGAAATTGCCCCCACCCACTTAAGAAATCTGGCTTCATTTCAGGGTAACAGCAGCCCAGCTCTGGCAGGGCTCAGACAACGTGGGTGATCTGTGACATGTGGCAGAAATATAGAACTCATCAGATTTAATAAACCAAAGATCCACACATGACTGGAAGGCCTCTCTCAACAAAGGCCTGGAGGAGTTACTGCCAGCAGTCCCCAGGCTTTCCGGGTGAACCACCCCCTCGGAGTCCAAAGCTCCCTCTTCACTCAGAAGTTGTGAAAGACCAATGGGCTGTCCCAGCAGTCACAGGAGGCAGTGGAGTCAGGAACAACCACTGATGAAACAAATGCAGTGTTTTAAAATAAGAAGAGAGTGGAGGGAGCAGCAATCAGCATGGCCACCAAGGGGATGTGTTATTTCGCATCTCTGAGCTCTCGGGGTCTGCTTATATTCCCAGTCCATGCGAGAGGTGCCCTCTGCTGTCTGCCAGCCACAGTACACCAGGACCATGTGGAAGCTTGTTCCCCAGGGTGAGTCTCAAGTGCTGGTGGGGTGCCTGGAAGTCCTGTTTCCACTGCAGTGACACTGGTCTGTGATATCCATAAGCCACTGTTCAAATCCTCCCAGGATAGCCCACACAGGTGACGTGTACATTTTGGGTAACACAGTTTTAGAGCCCTGCAGCAGCAGAGGAACTCTGGAAAACTGCTTCAAGGCCTCATAGCTACTTCATCTCCCCAAAAACACAATTAGCAAAATGGAAAGGGGAGCAGAGAGAGCCAGAGGCTGCACAGTTGCAGAGGGACAGAAGAAGCACTCAGATCCTTACCATTCTGGACCCCCAGATTTGGTCATTGAGACCCTTAGGCAATGGCTCTGCAGGACCTCACCCTCTGCTTCTTGGACCACTCATGCCTCTGGTGACAGTAATGATAGCATGGATGCTAATCCATTAGTCATCTGCCACTGTACAAAGCACCTTACCATAACTCTGAGAGGTATTGTCACCCTCACTTCACAGATAGAAAATCGAGTTCACGAAGTGAAGTAATTTGCAAAAGACTTACATGTGTCACGTAAGTGCTAAAGCCAGGATTTAGCCCAGGTCAGTCTAGCTGCGAACTCCCCACTCCTTTCACCACGCCTGTTGTGTTGTTAAACACGTGGCCAACCCCCCACCCAGGAAGACCAGCCAGTGGGAGCCTAACCCAAGTCCTACAGAAATGAAGTCCGGCACGGTGCAATCAGACACCATGGGTGTGGGGCACACTTTTTGCATGTGTTATTGCGGCACTCTCCCTTTCTTACTTCCATGACTGTTCTAGGTGGCTAACTATCCCAGGAAACTCCTGACACAAGCATGCCTGGGGCAGTCAGTGGGCTTCGAGTTGAGTCAAAACCGGGAGGGAGTCAAAAGCCCCTGGACTCAGTCAGAAGCCCCATGTTCTCACCCAGACTGTGCCTCTCATTAGCTCCAACATCTCAGGCTTGCCAGTCAACTTTCCCGAGTCCCAGTTTCCTCTTTAATAAAAGAGATGTGCTATTTTATAAAGTTACTATCTATGTAAATTGTATTACATATATTATCATTTTATAAAGTTATGGGGATTAAGTGCAATCACATGTTTATATTCATTTGTGTCTACATATACATATACACACACACATGCCAACCATGTGATATGTAAAAGTTAAGTATAAGTAGAGCAAACAATAAAAAAGTTGTTTTAAGATTTTTTCACATCTATACTAAACTGATGACATGTTCTATGAATTGCTGTAGAGGAAGGGCAAAGGGCACATCAGGTTCTTAAAGGATCCATAATATTTGTGACTTGCCTCTCACTTGGGGGCTTAGTTTGGGGAGAAGATGTGGCAGGAAGGCGGCTTCAGTAAGACAGCACATGCAGTTGCTGCTCTGGAGTCTGCCTGCAAATCCCAGCCGTCCTCCAGAATTCTCTGAAGACACAAGGGTTGAACTTCTTCTAGAGCATTTTACCTCTTCAGCCCTGGGCTCAGATCTAAGGCTGAGAACAGGTCCCTTGCTGGCATTGTCTGTAGTTCTGGCTGACCTGGTCACAAAAGCCAGGCTGTACCCAGAGGCAAAGAGAGCAGCAGCCACCCTGCACTCCAGCCTTGTACCCCCTCACTGCAGGTGCTGACTCCCATGTTCGTCCCAGGTCTTGGGCAGCTGTCAGAACCTGGAAGTGGTGTGTGCTGTCAGCCACCCACCATTCCTCAGAACCCACTGCACTGGCCACTGCTTCAGAGACTTACTGAAGAGACATTCTACACAGTCAGTACATTTAAAAAGTATCTGGGCACTCTTTGCTCTTATCCTTCAGTTTTCTGACTTTTAAAGAAAACTTTGCTCTACTAAGACTTTTTAAAGAGAACATTAATAGATGATAACCCCCTTAAAAATCCCCTCTTTAAAATTCTTCTTGCTTTCCCTTGATATACACTGCTTCCTCTAACACTGTACAATGACAAACCACCCACGGGTTAGCATCATCTCCCTTCTCATAAGCAAACTACTCTTCATTTTGCAGGCAGAGCTGCTGCCAGGACATCTAACCTTACACCCAGGGAGTGCACCTGGCAATGGTGTTCCCATCAGTCAAGTCACCCATAAGAAAGAGTTTAGCTTCTTCCCTGCCACATAGAGTCACTATGACCTGAGTTGCTCAAATGGAGCAACAGAGAAACTCATTGGGGGAGTTGCTGCTGTTTACCAACAATACTACCCTGTATGTGAAAGACTAGTTAAAATGAGCCCTTTCACCACATATCCCAGTGAAAAAGTACACTTTAGAAGGAGTGGCATTTATTCTACATAATAGATATGATCTTTAAAAGACTTTTTTTGGTCTTCTTTCAGTTGCCAACTCCTAGTCTGTTGTTGGTGTGTATGTATTTGGCAGATCATCTTGTAAGCTGGCAAGGCTCAGTGGTTGAGAGTTTGTTCTCTGGTGTGGTTCGAACCCAGCTCCAGTCCAAGCTTTGTCACTGACCAGATGGTGACTCTGAGCACACCACTCAAACCCTTGGAGCCTGTAAAATGGACATCATAATACCAAAGTCAGTCATTTACTTATTAAAACAGATGATATGTTAACTAGTATTTTTATATTTCCACCTAATGTACTTGTTTGGTAAATTGGTATTTTTAGAGCTTAAGTTTTTTTAAGTGAAAATGTCCCTGCTTAATGCTTCCTCCTATTACTTATTTGGAATTTTTCAAGTTCTAGATGGCTTTTTGTGACCATCTACTGTTATTTGTTAGGTTTTTTTACCCAACCCCAAATTGCTGTCACCAGGAGGGAGATGGTACCACATTCCGAGAACACAGACGGCCATAAAGTCACCTCTGCCACACGTGCTGTTCCCATCAACTAACTCTACCACTTGCATGTCAAACAAATGTAAAACTGTTTTTGTGGTTTCTGCTCCCTGCTGCATCATTTCTTCTGTCCTGTCAGATTCCCCTAATTCAGGACACACAGACACACACGCACGCACAAGTTAGGTTATGCAGGAAGAAGTTAAACTGAAACTAAAATATTCAGCAAGAACTCATTTTCTACCCACTTGGGATTTTCAAAAGGAAATGCCACTCTAACCTTTGCTGTCAACACATCAACAAAACTGTTCCCAAATCCTCAGCTAGTTTTCTCTGGTCCTCTGGAGAACACTTAGGGGCCATACTTTTCTCCATGTCAATTTCCTCCATCCCTTAACCCCACGCGGAGGTCAGTCTTCTCTGGACCTCTGCTGTCCTCAACTCTGTTCTCCTCCTTCAGTGAGGATCTTTGTCTCTCATCCTTTATCTTCCCGCCCTGAACACAAAGTCCAGAAATCCCCCCCAGCATCACCAGAGTCCTCACCCTTTGTCTCTTTATCCCCAGTTGGGTTCCTCTTCTGCTTTAGGATTTGAAACAAACTTCTAGTTGGAAGTAGACAAATAAAACACAAATGTTGAAGTAGTGTTCAATGTTATTGACCTGATAATAATCACACAAATTAATCAATAATCATCAAATGTTATTTACTTATGTCCTCAGGTGCTGCAGGTACTTCAGAGACATTCTCCGTTTAAACTGCCAGAGCAGCTAAGTCAGGAGCTGAGACTGGCCTTTAACCTTCCCAAGGTCACACAACAAGTAAGCAACAGGTTGGGATTCAAAGCCAGGACTCTCTGATTCCAGAGCCTGTGTTTTTTTACTTTTCATCTCAGTTGGTTCCTTAGACTTGTCTGAAATGCTAGAACTTCACACAGGACAAGAACAAGTCGGGTGACAACTCGTTTGTTTGTTACCACCCGGTCTTTGGGCTGTGAAACAATGTGAGGCAGCATCAGCAGGGGCCCCATGACTTGGTGTCATCCGGCCAACTCAGACCTCAATCCCACAACCTCACTCAGCTCATGCACACGGTAGCCTCGCCACAGTGCCTGGTAATTGTGATCTTTGTTTGGCTTTCCCAGCCAGACTGTGAGCTCCTCAGAGGCGAGAGCTATCCTTACTCGCTTCTGCACCCAGCGCTTCACTTAGCAGGCGTCCCAATATGTTTACTGATAAATCCAAACTGAGTCTAGGATTCTGGGTCATGACATCTCTTCCCTGCTTGTCTTCTCTCAGCTTCTTATCTGCCTCTATTACTTTCTTATGTTTATATCCTTCTGTTTACCTATTTCATATGGTTGATCCATTTCTGTTGTTCTCATCTGTTGGCCTGAAATAGAAAGCAATCCCCAAAAAATCATTCCTTTCCACTAAAGAAGAAACTGAATCATGGGACCAGGCACTTCCTGTTCTATAAGTATACAAATAATCTCTCCTTCTATTAAAATCCAAAGTCTGGAGAGAATTATATGAAAAATTTTAAATACTTTGAACGAAATATGTAAGTCACTACAGTAAAATCTCAGAAGGCAGAAACCTAAGCCTGAAGCGGGGAAAGCTTTCAGCTCGGACACTAACATTGCATCAGTGGTGCCTGCTGGGTGTGCTGGGTTGAAAAGGACCCTGAAGCCCAGCTCAGGCTCAGGTGAAAGGAGGCTGCAATGGATGGGAGGTTGGGAGACAGCCCAACCTTTTACTCACTGTTCTTAGGGTAACTTGTACTAAAATAATGTTACTGAACTATTGCACGATTTTAGATTTTTTAGTACTTCCCAGCAAAATAAAACTTGAGGATTATGGACATACCTGTTTGCCCAGAGTGGAGTTGCAATCCCTCCCTTTCTGTTGTTTCATCCCTGAGTTCTGCCTTAAGTAACTCTATTTAATCTTCTTCCTTGTTTGTAATAAAAACCAGAAGCTCAGAGACAATAGGTGAAGAGAAATACAGGATTCCAGGAGTGGCCACTTTGTGGGCAGTTACAATCAACATGAAAGGCAACTAAAAGTCCACATAATCAGGAGGGACCAAGGACAGAGGAAGGAGGCAGGCCAGAGGCAGCTCCCTGAGTAGGATGAGTAAAAACAGGAACACGTGGAGGGATACTCAGGTTTCTAGCAAGTGGCCAGAGGCAGAGCAGTGATAATAAGTAGCAGCTACTCTTCTTTTTGACGCCTACTTTATTCCAGGTCCCAATCTTGGCACCTCATATGCACAGTTCCATAACAATGTCCCTAAAATGTTGAGGTGAAGAAAGTTGCCCAAGGTCAAAGAACTAACTACATTTGAAAACAAAATCCATTTAACACACCAAACTGTATGTTGTACCAAATGATTTAATAGCTGACATAGGAAATGACCTGAAATAGCCTGTGGGTAAGAGTAATTAAATGATACAAATATGTGAAAGCTGACCTCTTGCTGTGGTCCTAAGTGATCTTTGTGCCTAGAAGTCTTTATTTTCTATTTTTACAGAGCTCCTGTAAAATCTACTAATTCTATTTTGTCATTTTAAATAAAATTTTAATCTGCTGATGAGCATTTCTTGAATAGGTTAGTCCCTCACCCTTTTTTTCTATTCCTGAAAAATAGAAGGAAAAAGACACACACATACACACACCATTTCCTGACTACCATACTGAGTTGATCAAGCAGGGCTCTGGCTGCAAGTGGCCAAACATCCCATTCAAGCCACTTTAAGAAAAGATCATTTATTGGCTGGTGTAACAGAGAAGACCATCTTCACATAGCTCAATTCAAGGCTCCAACAATGTCATCAGGGACCAATTTCTCATTCCCTCAGCGCTCCTTCTGTGGCACTGCTCCAAATTTGGCTCCAGATGGATGCAGGAGGCCCATAGCAGGTCTGCCTCCTCCCCTCACTCCAAGAGGACAGCACCTGTGTGTTTCCCAGGAGCCCCAGGAAAGTTCTCATTGCATCTCCTTGACTGTCTTTGCATCACAGCCTGTTCCTGAAGCAGTTCTTGTGGCTGAGGGGCTATGAAGCTCTCAGAAGCATCAACGTCTCTCCAGAACACCCACCAAAACCTCATGGCAGAGACATCACAACTGAAACCATCAAGTACTGACTAACAGAGATACAGTCCAGAGCCCCCACCAGGGGAGGAGAATTTCTCTTTTAGTAAACATGAATTACATGGCTCAGAAATGTGCCACAACCCCAGAGAGAAGCTCTAACCCTAAAATGAAGATCTATGTTGTTTTAGGCCAATGGGAAGAAACTGGACACTGGGAGTCGTCACTGAAATATGCATTGTGGCTGAGCAGGCCAGTCATATGATCACTCAGGCTCTCCTCTCATGAGGCAACAACAACAAAAAACCCAGAACACTTGATATATTATCCAGGAGAGGAAAAATGCATCAGGAAACTCAGGAGGCACGGTCTAAGGAAGAGGTCATTAGTCCCAAGCCTAAAAGCAGAAAGTCACATTTCTCCTCAAAAAGAGTCTGCTATTGTCATAAATGACAAACAGAAGTGAGTGGAAGATGTTTCTTATCAATGGAGAAACAGTCCAACATAGCAATGAAGAGAGTTGGTGATCTCATTGATCACCAATGTAACCAAATTTGAAAGATTTTATAAAATGCCTTTGAGTCCCCTTGATATAAAAGGAAACTAAAGAAAGCAGCAGCATAGCCTATTTGGATGCAATGACCTCTGCGTGGGATGAGAGGAGTTCCTAAGGGCTCAGATTTAAAGGTAAGGACAGGGAAATCCCCCTAGGTACGTGGAAGGAAGGAAGGGAACCAGAAATAATTGTGAATCATAAGAGAAGAGAATATTCATAGGTAAAAAAGGAGAGGTAGAAAAAAAACACAAAAGAAAATTCAACATCTATATCTCTGGTCACCTTAGGCAAAGCCGTTCATTGCCCCAAATCTCAGTTGTCTCATCCATATAAAGTTAGAGTCAAGACCTGTCTTCTGGGAATGAGGTACTGCATCCTCTACTGTTAAGAAATCCAAGTTAAGAGTCCATTTGTCATCCCTATTACTTAATTGATTTTGGTCAGATTTGGGACACATTTTCAAGATGCATGTTTTTCTGGAAATCTTTTTATATTTAATAACAAATACTTGATTATGAGGTTGAGTTCCATTTGGGTCTAGGAAAGAGAGTAGAAATAACACCAAGAAAATAAACTGATAAACATTCTGATACTTGTTTTATAACCACAGAAATGTTGGTTACTTTTTAAATTATCAGATGGCTCTCAGGAGAATCCAATAAAAACATTTGCAAATAAATCTGTATCTTAGAATAGCATTAACAGAAATACAAGATACGAAAACTGCCTTATGCCCCAAAGCAATTCGTATGAGCAGATTCTCACGGTTCGCATCCTGGAGACAGGATTCCAGTCTGTTGGTGTGGCTCTTCACCAGATGTGGGGCTTCCCTCTCCCTTACGAGGGTCTACCTCTGATTCTAGGGTAATTTTGGAAAGAAAAGTTCAAAGATCTCTATAGAAAATGCCAAACGAACAGAAGAAAAAATTCAGCTAAAGTTGTGACTACTTCTTTTCTTCAGTGAAGGGAATAAATAATTTATCTGATTTATTAAATTTTAACAAGGACTATTGTTTGAGGACAGTGGGGGAAGTCAACCTGACTTTAAAATCATTATAAGCTTTTAAAGAAATAAAATCTTGTTTCATAGAACAAGGAAGAAAGGGAAGCAAATTCTGTATCACAGTATGGATTAGCCATCTTGCTCAGGTCAGCCAAATCTTACTCACCAGCTCCCTTTGATGAGAGGGTGTCCCCAGGAGACAGGTCTCAGCTCTTCACCCTCCCGGAGATCTCTCTGTGTTGGCCACCTGTGACTACAGAGCTGCTTTGGGAGCAATGTCCCTAAGCTTCCAGCTCCAGCCTGTGCCATCCCTCCAGGGGCCTGACCTGGAAGCCAGGGAAGGTCAAGGCTGAGGACCACACGTGAAGCAGGCCTCCCAACCACTCTGTCCCCACTGTCCTCACAGCCGAAGGGCACACTGTTCCCCAGTGTGCAAAGCCCTTCACTCCGAGGGTCTAGAGCTGTTCGAACAAAAGAAAGAACTCTTTTGTTACTACTGTTAGTGTTAGTATTTAAAATGCCCGAGCATCTCAAAATCAGTTTGCTTGTCATCCTATTTAAGCAGAATATGTCTGGCCATATTTAGAATAGCAATATGCTTAATATATATATATTTTTAAACACTCATATTTTACACTGTTTGTCTTATAGTGAATAGACTCTGAATGAATGAGGTTTAACATAATTAATGAAAGTGCTTATTGTCTATCTAAATGCCTGAATTTCAAGAAATTTAAAATAATTAAAGTACTCTCACTAAAAATCATACTTGATAATATGTAAGAGAAGTTATAGCTACTCATGATAAAACATTGAAAATTTTAAAATTCTTCATGTTTACTAATGGAAATTTTATTTTTTTAAGGTAAATTAGGCTTGGAAAGATGTTCAGCAAATGATTACAATTTTCTAAAATGTAATTAAAGCTTTTAGGTGAACTGCAGTAGATTTATCATCTCCTGATATGATTTTCAGGATAACTAAAAAGAACACTGAACCCAGAATGCTGTCTGGCTCATTCCCATGGATGCACAAGCATCACAAAGCACCCTGGTCAAATTTGTCAGCATTTTTACTTCTCAGAAATGAATCCTGTATCTGTCTAACAGTAGCCCTCTTTAACTTCATTACATTATAAGGGGACTCCAAAAGTAAAACATAAAAATGTATTGAACTTTATTAACATACATTCATTCAACAAATACTTATTGAAGCTCTTTTATATGTTAGACTCTGTGGGAAGTCACAAAGCTAGTTGAGATAATCACAATATTAAAGGGCAGTGATACATCCACATTAGCCAAACTTCACCTTTCTATCCTCTGTCCTGACCCAAATTGGTGTCCCACTTTGCCTTCCTCAGGGCTCACGGGACAGGCTGGGGAGGGGAAAAGGTATTTTGGAGGGAGGGTTGAAGGGACTACCATGCAGACCCCCTCTTTTCTTCTTTGCCCCCGCTGGAGTTGATGACTCATCTCTCTGGGATGTGCCTTTACCTCTCTGCCCCTTCTGAGGTATGATTTGTCTCCATGGAACATGTTTGTAACCGATGTAGGACCGAGAGGAGCAGAGGGCTGCTGCCTGCTCAAGCCATGGGAGAACATGTGTTCAGGGAAAGCAGGTGACTACTTTCATGACCAATGACCCTTAACCTAACTCTCCAGCCTTAAGTCCCACAACATTTTTCATATATCTGCTCTTTTCTGAATATACTGCAGTTTGCCTTTATGCAGCATATTCTCTCCTGATGTGTTTCTACTTGTCTAAGTCTTATTCATCTTCAAGGAACATCTTAAACGCTTCCTCCTCTGTCATGTATTTATTGATTTTTCCCCTAAGTTCACCAATCAAATATACACTTGTCTTCTCCAAATCCCCCTAAGTGAGTTTATATCAACCCCAAGGATTTCATTATGTTTCAATCTGTATTATTACAGTCTGGGGACTTCTTATTCCCTCATCCTCATTAAGCTATAAATGCTCGAGAGCAAGGTCTGTGTTGGATGACTTTCCCTCTCTAGTTAAAGTAGAAACCAGGCCAGTTTGTGTGTGTGTGTGTGTGTGTGTGTGTGTGTGTGTGTTCATTTATTGGAGCACAAACTCTGTGCCAGACACTGGCCCAGGGACTCAGTAGGGAGCATAAATTGCTTCCCTGCCACCAAAGAATGTATTCTCTGGTGACCAAATAGTCAATGTTTAATAAGTAGCTATTATGTTAATCAAAAGAGCACCTCCTATACTAAAAAATGTCACTGTCCTTCTTAACTCCATTCTTTCTTCCCCTCTGTTTGCTCTTTCAAATTCATTTCTGTAAACAGTAACTAAAGACTTCCTAACCTGTGGAAAGAAAGGCTGAAAATGAAGACAAAGATTTGAGAAAAAGAAACTTCATGTCTGAATGGCTCCCATTTCCTCAACTGGTGGTTAAGAAACATATGTATATCTTACGCTTGACATTTATGAGCCCCTAAAGGCAAGGAAGGTATACACCCCCCGTGTCTTGTAAAATGGTAAAACTTTGTCTGAACAAATGGTGTTCTTTTCATAATGGAAATGATAATAATAATAAGTCAGTGACTTTTGCTGATGATTTCCCCATTAACAAGGATACTGAGAACTTGAAATTTATGTAACTGCTAATGTCTGGCAATGACCAGACTTACCCACAGGAACAAGGCTATAGAACGGGAACTGTCTTCAAAGGTGAAGGCACCTCCTTCCTGCTTTTTCTCGTTAGCACAGCTCTTCTTGTGAGGCTGCCCCAAGTCAGTGTCCCTGCTCACTGGGGCTGCACACACTCCCACAGTGCTCCTGACTTATCTCACACACTCCTGTGGCCTCGGCCATACCTGAGAGCCCTAAATCCATATCATCAGACCTCACTTCTTCTAAAGTCCATATTAATATATCTAATTGAGGCTGACACTTCTACCTGGATGTCCCACGGGTCCATATTCCTCCAAAACTAGAATGCAGTGTTTCTCTTGTTTTCCCTCACCCTGCCCCTCCTCAACTCATCTCTGCATTCGCATACTCCTTTGTGGGAGCTGCTCCCTAAAATAGAATGCTCACACCAACGTCGCTCCTGGAAACCCCCCCCCTTCTCCCAGCCTCAGCTGAGGCGGTGCCTCCTCTAGGTTGGCTGTCCTGACTGGAGAGCGGAGCTAACTGGCCCTTCTCTCCACTGCCAGGGACCACATCCTAGTTTCTGGCAGAGTTCTTGTCATGCCATTTCTGCGCCATTGTGTTGAATAACCAGCTTGTGATTTCTTGGAGCCCTGGCTACACTTTGGAATCACCTGGGGAACTTTTAAAACTACAAATGCTGGGTCCATTCCCCCACACACAGCCTCCTCCCCTGAGAATCTAACTTAATTGGTCTGAGGTGCAGCCTGGGCATTGGGATTTTTTAAATCTCCCAGGTGACACTTAAGAACTTCTGGCCTTGAGGAGAGTAATTTTTATCTGGATTATCTTTATGTGTTGTACCTGTCAAGTGCTTAAGAAGTATTTGTTGAATGAAAGAATAAGTACAACATCGACCGAGACACATGAATTAAAAGCCATGGGGTCCCTACCCCATCCATCACCAATACCCATCAATTCCACCTCCAAGAAATCTTTTATTCACCATCTCACATACACCTAGAACTATTACCTTATTCCAGGCCCTCACTTTTGCCTGCCAGACTACTGGGTCTTCCTCCTCATTGACTCTGTTTTAGAGACCCACAAGAAGCCCTCTACTGCTAGAGTTATCTTCCTAAGAGTCTAACCATCTCTCTTCCCTGCTTAAAATAGATTTGTGTTGCCTGTACATAAAATCTAAACTTTATCAAATGAGCATCTTAGCGTTCCTTCTTCTCAGCCTGGAATATTTCTACTCTGCTTCATGACCCATCTCAACCATTAACTCTTTCCCCGGGCTACCCCCAGCCCCTACAACTCTGCCAGGAAAAGTTATCATGTCCTGGCTGTGGCTCCACAGTCATCAGTGTTATGTCTCCTCTGCAGCTTTTTTTATTGTGTGTTGACATTTTATTGGTTTACATATCCCTTCCCCACATGAACTCCTTGAGGGCAGAGGCTGTGCCCTGCCATCTCTGTGTCCCTACTGCCTAGCACAGGTCTGGTTGGTAGCTAAGCAAATATACCTTGAATGGGAGAGTAGATTAACGAGAGGAAGAGAGAGAAGGTAAAGAATTCCATTTATATTTAGAGGACAGAGCATTTCAAGAGGGTAAGAACGGACACAGAAGGCCCCTAGGGAAAACCTAGGACCCTGTTCTGCCAAAATATGTTCCCAGTCACAAGAAGCCTTGAACAACAGTGTCAGAGATCCCAATCCCTGTGTCTGGCACAAGCAGCCCTTTGTCCATAGCCTCCTTGTCAGCCCAGTGATCCTCATCACTGGTGCTGACGGGCACCAGGGCAAAACGACTCCAACCTGAGTATAGCTGCCATTAGCAGTGACAGGTTCTGGGGAGAGCTCTTGGCCCCTTTTATCCAAGACGTTGTCTACACATTTAATATTAACTTGTCACTCTAAAGGTACTAAGAATGTACACCTTTGATGCTCTTATTCTCACTTCCAAATTGGCCACACATCCTGTGATTTGCTACATTCCCTTTGCATTGCGGGAATGCTCTCTCCTCAAAGAATCACCAGAGATGACTATTCTTTAGGCACTGAAACAGTCATGACCTA
>VMDR010013795.1:0-24464 GCA_007922815.1 Macrotus californicus | reverse complement strand
AGAAAGTAAAGTAGTTACTTCCTCACTATCACATAGAGTGAAATGCAATGAAGTATTACCACCATTAGCAGGATAGAATCCTAACCCAACTCATCTAAGTTTATGATTTTAATTAGCTAACATTGCTCTTTCCAAAGTAATGAATATCAAAGGTGCCAAAATCACTTGGTGAGGAGAACGAAACACTATTTCTAAATCTTTAAAGGAAGCCAAGAGAAACTGCCCATGGACAATTGGCTTAATCCAAGAGTTCATCTTTTTTCTGTCTGAAGTTTCACTGCGCAAATGGTCCCCCCCCCTTTTTTTTTCATTTTTCTTATCTTCTTGAAATATGGTTTAAAAAATATCCGGGGGAAATTTTTAAATTTCATGAAGGATGATGATTTATAACTTTTTTTTTATATCTTCCAGAATTTTCTTCTTCAGGCAGATTATTCAACAGGAATTCATGTTTGAAAATAATTGTAAACCCTGAGAATTTATGTGCCTAAAAAATAAAGAACTTGTCTGAGCAAAATGCAGACCATGGTAGACTCCAGCGAGGAAGATTGTTTGCAATGCAGTTGCTCTGAGTTCTGAAATCATTTTTGTATCTCTTGGTTTGTTTTATGTTATATAGGGGAAAATGATTTCAATCACATCAACTTCTTCTCTTTCCAATTCCAAATTTAGTTAATGGCTCAAGTGTATTTTACTTGCTTAGAGTACAGCCAGAGGAGGGTTTGTCCAACATACACTATCTTCGGCCTTCTTCCCTTGTTAGGAAACACTGGAATAAAAGAAATGCAGCCTCTGGAACAAGATAAGAACCTGATTATCAGAATGGTGCCTGAGGCCATAGCAAGACAATTAGTTTGGTAATGCGGCATTCATTCATTCATTCATTCATTCACTTTAACTACTGTTTATAATTACTAAAGTTAGAATATCGCTATGACAACATTTGGCTCTTGGTCTGAGTCTTAAAATTATTAAAGTCAGAAAGCTGCTGTTCAGAGGTTGACAAGGTCTGGGTCTCTCAGTTGCTATTTTCAGGACATTCTCTGGTATATTGGAAACTATTGAATGAACACCCAGTCAGCCAGGAAGATAGACTCCTCTTCTCCTACGCAACATGAGTATCATCACAACTACAGTTTATCTTACTATGAATGCTATTGCCTGAAAACAAGGAAAGAAGTACTCTCAACACTCGCTCCCCAAGCTAAAAAGTGTACGAAATCAATGTAAGAATAGACTACTTTTCTACAAACAGGCTGGGTAAATTCCTGAAATTCAAGGCAGTTTGCGGGTGGGTAGACATCGGTAGGGGGTCGGGAAGGGGAGGTTCTGTTCAAGATTTGCAAGATTTGTTGGCTTCCTGATACCCTCATAGGACAGGTATGTCCCTCTCTTCCTACCCACATTTCTGTTCCTCCAAGATAAAAAGTGTGGCTCAATTATTAACAACCTGGGCTCTGGGGTTAGAAAGGTCTGGGTTTTATTAATTCCTAGGATCTGCCACTTACTAATTGTATTAGCTTGAATATGTAACTTTAATTTTCTAAGCTTTGTTGTCCTAATATGTAAAATGGGAATAATAATAGTTCCTGCTTTAGAGTGTTATTATGTTCAAACATTAACAAGGTACTTAACATAAATATAGTCAACATGTTCATTATTATATTATTTAAAAACTTTATAGTCTAAGTATAAAAATAACAAAAAATGAATGAAAATACTTATTTACCTTTTATACACTCAAGGGTAACTATATATATCTACACATGCACACATACGTACAATTTTTAAAATGGAGGTATCTTTGTTGCTACTTCTGAAGAGCAACCATTCTGGTGATATTTAAATAATACAGGGAGAGCAATCTATATGATGTTGACACAGAGGCCAGAGATAAATCGTTACGGAAGAGAATTTGAGAGACGTGTGGCCCCTCTGCCTCCAATTCGTAGCTATCACCTCACAAATCAGAGAGGCCTCTGAGGACCTTCAGTGTGAGGACTGAATACATCTATACCAAGGATTGGAGAGGCTATTTTATTATAACACAGTTTAAGCCCTGTTTGAGTAACCTACATTCTGCCAGACCCATTTTCTCACGACTGCATAATCTTTCACAGCTTTGAGGATTGTCATTCTAAGGCTCCATGGAGTGTTCTGCCAAGTCTGTGGCATGCGGATTAACAAGGAAGCTCTAGATTGCAGAACTGCCAGAAAGCCATTCCCTCGCATTCTGGACAATATCAGAGATTTTACAATATTGTCATCAAAGATTTCAGTGCTTAAAAATTCATGGGATTTCCCCCAAAGTTTTCATGATAGGCCATCATTTTCTTTCATGGACTTTTTCTGTCTCTTCTAGTTATGAGTTTGCCTCCCATTTCTCGCCGATTAAAAGTCCACACCCTGAGGAGTGTGGAACCAGTCACAAGGAGGTCATGGACCAGAAGTGGCGCCTGTAGGTTGCAGCAGAAGAGGCTGGGCTCTCTGCTCTTCCTCCACTGTCTGCACATGGAGCCTGTGAGTTGGCAGAAGGAGAGCTCAGTGCTGGGACCGTTTCACTCTTTGGTGTGCTAGGATTTCGTACATAGGAGCGGTGGGACCCATGTTAAAGTGGAAGAGACTCCCCACTGAGAGTGAAAGCACAACAGCGCTTGTCCTGTGCATTCCAGATATCCAGCAAGTATTTCCTGAGTAGACTAATGAATAGTGAATGATTCCTGGAGTCTTGCCTCAGATTTTCTCTTGAGTCTGAGGCTCCTCATCTGCATGGAGTTTGACAAGACTAGAGTTATACAAAATATTTTTGGGGTCAGAAAGTTCTCTGCTCCTATCCCACATGACAATAGATGAAAATAGATTGGTCCAGCCACTAGCCCCTGACCAGGGTGTGCTCAACCCTGGCACCGAATACTCAGTCTTCATGATACAGTGACATGCCTCTGGGTATCTCTGTTCAGACAGGACGCCGGTCAGTTGTTGGGAAAGCAATGGTTGCCAGCAAGGAGGAAGGAGAAAGAGAGATAAGGGACCATGTTTTTCTCCCCAGGGGAAAGGTCTTTGAGGAGCCAGGCACTGTGTAGGGCATTAGTCCGGAATGCTGTGACTCGGCAAAGGGCTTACTTAGGTCCCAGCGGGAAGCTGAGGCAGAGGGCCAGGCCAGGTGGATCAGGCCCAGAATACAGAGGAAAGGAGGGGACTACCATTTGGTCAGGCCCCAGGTACCCAGCACTCACACCAGGAACACCAGATTCTGAATTCATGGTGAAACAGCTATTTTCGGACCCCTCCTGCTACTAAAGCCATGACTCCTCACATTCTGCCTGCTTTGGTTCAGGAAGCCGGTGGAGGTTTCTGCAGGTGGAAAAGCACAGCTGAAAAGGAAGGGAGAAACCGGCTTTGACAGATACAGAATGGCATCCTTTCTGTGGTGTGCGTTTGAAGTGCCGTTTTAGGAAGGTCCATTTGAGGGCAACTGCATGGCCAGAGAGATGGAGGCGACAATATTTTCTTCCATCTGGGTAACAGCACAGGCTGCACTGACACTTGCTGAGCCACTCGCTGGGGATTTATGTCAATGGGTGCCCCTCCACTCCCTTAAAAAGGTAAAGAAATAAATACAGTAGGGAGGGTTTTTAAAAAATGTTATTTTATTTCAGATCTAAGATATGCCCATGAAGTCTGGAAGGATTATGTTACAGCAGATTATGTCTTAGTTTTTTATAGAGTCTGAAATATAGTTGGATCCACCTGGACAAGGTACAACAAATTAATAAACAGAAATAAAATGAGATTTTTAATTTTGACATCAATTTTCATCATCATACATTAGTGTGTCATTAAATCTCAACCAAAGAAAGAGCCCCTATCTCAGAGGCAGTCAGAAAAATCTTCCACTCTGCTAGGACAAGTGGTACAAGATGAGTCGCCTTTCAGCTAGGCTCAAATCTTAGACACTTGGGGACATTTCTCAAGCTGGAAGCAACTTTAATGGAGCCAACAAACACAGGGGCAAGGATGTCCTTGAGGTTTGTATTTTAGTATTCTCAACTGTGGCTAGAAGGTGTGCCTAATGCAGGCAACCTTCAATCTCAGATGCATTTGGGAGGTGAGGGGTGAGACCAGCCTTTTCCAGTGTTCTTTAGAGGCCTCAGGCCTGGGGTGGCCTGAGGCTACGGGGGTGGCCGCCTGAGTCCTAACTGGGGCCAAATAGCTACTCTTTTTCCCCCTCTCTCTGTATTAGTCAGCTCAGGCTGCCGTAACAAGATACAACGGCCTGGGTGGCTTCAACAACAAACATCTCTTTTCTCACAGTTGGAGCTCAGAAGTCCAAGATCAAGGTGCTGGCAGATTCAGGTCTTGGGAGAGCTCTGTCCCTGGCTCGCAGATACCTGCCTTCTCATTTTGTCCTCATGTGGCCTTTCCTCTGTGTGCCTGCCTGTTGGGAAGGAGCTCTCATGTCACTTCCTCTTCTTATAAGGACACCAGTCTTATTGGGTTAGGGCCCCACTAAGATGACCTCTTTTATCCTTAATTACCTCTGTAAAGATCCTGTCTTTGAACACCATCACATTGGGAGTTAGGACTCTAACGTATGAATGGGCGGGGACACAGCTCAATCCCTCAGGTCGCTGATGATTTTGTTTTTGCAGAGGTGGGTGGGAGGTGGCAGCTGTAGCAAACTGAAGCCGGATGCTAATGAAATACATCCTGAGATGAAACTTCAAGGCAAAAAATAGTAATGACTTACATGCACACTTAGACTTTTCTTAAAGCACCATCATATAGATTTTTTACTTTTTTTAATGACAACCATAAGAGGTAAATTGGAAAAATATTATTATCCCTGTTTGCCAGGCAAGAAACCTTAGCAGGTGATAGGAAGGATATAGAACCTTGGTAAGTCTGAGAGCTCAGAGGAGCAGGGGTCTCCATACAGACCCTGCCGTAGATGACGGCCTTGCGCACCTCACTTGCCTTTTCCTTGCCAGCTTCCAGTAAATCACTTTTCAGATGCCACACACTGACGCAGCAGGACAAACATCTATAGCAATCTCAGGCTCCGCAGTTATTTAAAATAAGTGATATGAAGTCATGCCCCAAAAGGTTGAGGCTCTGTAAGTTATTTCATTCTTGGTATAATTTCACTCTCAAACTATTTTCTGGGAACAGTTCCTCAAGTAAATGGAGCAAAAATACCCTGGAGGAAGATAAAAAACTTTAGGGTGAGATCTATTGCATTTTTCTTAAAGTAAAAATGAACAAAGTTCAGGCAGAAATAGGAAATTGAGCATCTGGGATGAGGAGAAAAGGTTTCTTATATGGGGTCTTCCATTGATCGGTGTCCTATCAGGACCAGTGCCAATAGGGTGTGGTTTGGAAATCCCCAAAGACAAGGCACACCTTCTCTGGGGTTTTAAGGGAGATGCATCTGTGAAAACAGCTGTTTTCAGACTTTTTCCTAAGCTCAAATCAGCATTATTGATTCATCCCTCCTCCTCTCCACCCCTTCACTTCCTTGATCGTTGAGCACTATTTGTGCATAAACACGCATGGATTCTGGAAAAAAGAACAAGAGGGTAAACCAGTGGCTGTCCAGATGTGCTGCAGGGGCAACAGGAGGAGCTTTGGCTGCCAGCTCTCTCCTGCAGTGATCCTGTGTCACAGTCCTGCGGATTCTGCCGGTGGGAATGGACTGGACTGGTGTTCTCTTTGCACTGGGCCCTGTTCCCCTTCCTTGTCTTTTGTTTTGATTTGTTTTTCTTTGCTTTTATTCTTTTGCTCTTAATAAGGATATTTGGCCAATTGCCAGCTTAGGAATAATTTACCAGCCTAAACATGCAGAGCACTGAAATACTATTACTTCACGAGATTGCACTGATCGGTTTGGGAGAAGCACATGTGGTGGTGATTAGAACACAGCCCTGTGTTGCCTGGATACAGATCTTTGGGTTTGTCCTGGGTGGAGGGATCCATTGCAAGGAGAATTGAACTATATTGTAAATCAAATCCATAGTTGTGGTTACTCTTTAATGAGTAGCACTCACCAGACCTACAATATCCTTGGTAATTACATTTCACATAAATCGCACTCTACCTATAAGCCTGCTCAAAACTGGTCCATTTATATTACCCACTTAAGTGCTATACATATTAGAACTCAGGGAGAACAAGATAAGTGAAAAATAAATCTATTTCCTGATTATTTGCAATGGACCAGTTCTCTTTCTAGCTACCTGTTGTACTCTCATTACTTCCAATGATGCTCACATCCATTCCAGCAGCTGAGCATCCTCCCCTCATTTCACCCAAGAGGAAGCGTAGATGGACCTAACACTGTGCTCAAAAACATGCACTGCAGAGCTAGGACTGAAACCAAGGACCTGTGACCGCCAACGCCCATCGTTTTGACCAGATGTTACACAATTCCCCCTGAAGTGCTTCATTGCCTTCCCAGTGCAGTGTTTACTGGCCTATGGTCATTCCACCAAGTGGAATCTTAACATCCCAATTGCTTTGGGCAAGCAGTTTGTTAACACCAACTCCACCAACTGCTTTGGAAATGTGGGTAACCTTTGTTCCCTGTTCCTGCAATGCAAATGAAGTAATTAATCTGTAAAAGGCTTTGAAAAGCAAGTTGTAATTAAAATTTCAGAGAAGCCGTGTAATACAGTGGTACTCATCCCAGAGCAGTGATCAGCGGGAAATGGCTGTCCTGGAGTTACAGATAAACTCTGGGTCTGACAGCAGAATTGAAGCCCATTATCAACTCTGAGAAAACTCACTGTTCATTACCAGGAAGATTGCAGTTTGATTCTATCTGTCCTACAACCTACTTTTGAAAAACATTTTAAAATAACTTGTTACACAAACACACAATAATATCGATGGAATGCAAAAAGAAAGGGAAGAAAATTACCCTCAATCCCGACTCATTCTTTAAAAATCTATTTTCATTTCTCTCTATCCCCTTCTAGTCTGGCTCCATTTATATAATTTTACAGTGTTAAAATCTAGCAGAACTATAATTTTGTATTCTACTTATGCTTTTTCAATAAACATTAAAGCAGACGTTTTTCCACGTTGTTTCCGAATCTTCCACTGCTGAGCTATGGCATGGCAGTGCCCACTTCCAGCAAAGGGCAGGCTCTGGGGAGTATCCAGACCCCAGGAGGGCAATGGAAAAGGTGCTTGGGAGGATCACTTGCTTCTTTTGCTTCCCATTATTTTTGATGCGTCGATGTGGAGAAATGTGTCAATATTGATTAATTTTAACTGTTGTGAAATAGTTCAAAGTTTGAATATATCACAGTTTACCCACGACCAGGGAAAAATCTGAGCAGATGGGTAGGGATGACTCTGCCAAGGGAAATGATTCAAAACTCAACACCTGGAGTAAGGATTCAATAATCAACACCTGGTGTCTTTGAAAGCCTTTTACAAGGGTGTCGCTGTGGAGTCCAGGGAAGAAAAGGAGCATCTAGTAAGCAAGCCAGATTGTGTGTGGAATAAAATAGGCATCTGGCTTTATTTTATTTTTTCATCTAGATCGTCAGTTTCACACCATCTATTATTACCTTCTGCTCTGGGATGCCATCTCTGTCATATATTAGGTTTCCTTATTAGGTGTAGATGTGTCAGAACTGTGTACTCTCTGTTCTGCTGGGTGCATTTGTCTCCTCAAGCTCCAAAACCATGCCTGTCTTCATTGGTAGAGCTTTGTAACAAGCCTCAATAGCTGGCACAAAAAGTGTCCCCAACGTTGTTTCTCAAAATTATCTTAGCTTTTCTTTGTTTGGTTTTGATCCTTTGCTCTTTCACAGTAGTTTAGATTTGTGTGAATAGGGAAATCGCTTGCCTCGTTCTTCCGATTCTCATACCTCCTACTTCTTTACATTGTCTCAATAAATTGCCCAGGACCTTCTTTTTAATATTGAAAACATTGTCAGTAGTGAACATCCTCATGTTACGACTGCATTTATAGTGTAAACATTAACTAGAATACTTGATGTGAGGTTTTAGTGAGTATTAAAGACATTCTTTGTATTTTCAGTTTTCTTAGAGATTTTTTTTTTAAATTAGGCATGGATGTTGAATTGTACTGAATGTCATTTATTTATTATGATTACTATATGAAATTTAAAAAAACTCTATTACTATAATTTTTAAAGTTTATTATGGTTTAATAATTGGGCACACAAAAGGAGAGCTGAAACAGTACAATGCTCACAATTTAAGAAACAACTGATCATCCACTGGCATAGTTCTTATTTTCTTGAATAATTTTACAAAATATTGGAAAAAATTGTAAAAACTTGCATTTTTCAAAATATTCAGTTGAGATAATTTAGGATGAGAAAAAATTTATCATTTAAAATGGCTTAGGGATGACAATATAACTCCATTAGTTACTTATAAGAAGAGATTCTTAATAATTGGAATGGGAAAAGGCAGCACTTCCCAATTATATGTCTTGTCACTTATCACATGGCCATCGAGTCATCACCACAGTGAGTCACTATTTCTAATAGCAAGATACCATATCACTCAGGTATATTGAGATGAAGGAATATTGAAGATCACATTTTTATCATCTTTTTATTTATTTATATATTTTTAAATATGTTATATTGATTATGCTATTACAGTTGTCCCATTTTCTCCCCTTTATTCCTCTCTGCCCTGCGCACCCCCTTCCACCCACATTCCCCCTCTTTATTTCATGCTCATGGGTCATATATATAAGTTCTTTGGCTTCTCCATTTCCTATACTATTCTTAACCTCCCCCTGTCTATCTTCTACCTACCATTTATGCTTCTTATTCCCTGTAACTTTTTCCCCGTCTCTGCCTACCCACTCCCCTGGTGATAACCCTCCTTGTGATCTCCATTTCTGTGATTCTGTTCCTGTTCTAGTTGTTTGCTTAGTTTGTTTTTGTTTTAGGTTCAGTTGTTAATAACTGTGAGTTTGTTGTCATTTTACTGTTCATATTTTTTATCTTCTTTTCCTTAGATAAGTCCCTTTAACATTTCATATAATAAGGGCTTGGTGATGATGAACTCCTTGAACTTGACCTTATCTGGGAAGCACTTTATCTGCCCTTCCATTCTAAATGATAGCTTGGCTGGATAGAGTAATGTTGGATGTAGGTCCTTGCCTCTCATGACTTGGAATACTTCTTGCCAGCCCCTTCTTGTCTGTAAGTTTTCTTTTGAGAAATTCAGCTGATAGTCTTATGGGCACTCCTTTGTAGGTTACTGTATCCTTTTGTCTCGCTGCTTTTAAGATTCTCTCTTTATCTTTAATCTTGAGTAATGTAATTATGATGTGCCTTGGTGTGTTCCTCCTTGGGTCCAACTTCTTTGGGACTCTTGAGCTTCCTGGACTCCCTGGAAGTCTATTTCCTTTGCCAGATCGGGTAAGTTCTCCTTCATTATTTGTTCAAATAAGTTTTCAATTTCTTGGTCTTCCTCTTCTCCTTCTGGCACCCCTATGATTTGGATGTTGGAATGTTTCAGGAAGTCCTGGAGGTTCCTAAGCCTTTCCTCATTTTTTTAATTCTTGTTTCTTCATTGTGTTGTGGTTGAATATTTCTTTCTTCCTTCCGGTCCACACCATTGATTTGAGTCCCAGTTTCCTTCCCATCAGTATTGGTTCCCTGTACATTTTCCTTTATTTCACTTAGCATAGCCTCCATTTGTTCATCTAATTTGCGACCTTATTCAACCAAGTCTGTGAGCATCCTGATTACCAGTGTTTTGAGGTGTGCATCTGATAGGTTGGCTATCTCTTCGTCACTTAGTTGTATTTTTCTAGGTTTGATCTGTTCTTTCATTTGGGCCACTTTTTGTCTCAGCACACCTGTTACATAGTAAGGGGCGGAGCCTTAGGTGTTCACCAGGGTGGGGAAGCCCACGTTCCTGCGCTGTGACGCTGTTTGTGGGGGAGCGTCCAAGAGGGAACAGTGCCACTTGCTCTGCTCTCTGCCTGTTTTCAGTGACTTCCCTGACTACCCACAATCAAATTGGGCCCTTCTGGTGCTGATTCCCAGGTGGGTGGGCTTGTGTACGCTCTAGGACCCTGTGGGTCTCTCCAAATAGCTCTCCTGTGAGGCTGGGAGTTTCTCCCGCTGCTGCTGCCTCAGCCCCCACAGGTGTTTTCAATCAGAGGTTTGAGGCTTTATTTCCTCGTGCTGGGACCCTGGGCTGCGTGGTCTGTCTTGCTCCCAAGTTGTTCCTCCCAGTTTATCTGCACGTGGGTGTGGGACTGCCCGGTCCACCAGCCGCCATCTCACCCGCCCTGGTCTGCTGGCCGCCGCCTTGCCGAGAGTCCTCTCCACCCCTCCTTCTGGTCTGGGTGAGTGTTTCTTCTTTAACTCCTTGGTTGTTGGACTCCCATACAGTTTGATTTTCTGTCAGTTATGGTTGTTTTTTGTTTTTAAATTTGTTGTTGTCCTTCTTTTGGTTGTGGGAGGAGGCACCATGTGTCTACCTATGCCTCCATCTTGGCCGGGAGTCTATCTTTTTATTATATAATCTTTATTATAATTTTCCCATCACCATGTAGTCCCCTTATACTCTCCTCCCCCCAGCAGTCACCATGCTCGTGTCCATGTCCATGAGTCCTTCTTCCTTTTTGCTCAATCCCTCCACCCCCTAGTCTCTCCCCACCACTAGCCATCTATGGGTCTGTCTCTGTATTGCTTATTAGTTCAGTTTGTTTGTTAGATTCCACATGTGAGTGAAATCATACGTATTTGTCTTTCTCCAGCTTCTTTCACTAAGCATAATGATCTCCAGCTTCATCCATACTGTTGCAAAGGGTAGAATTTTCTTTTTTAAGGCTGGGTAGTATTCCATTATGTAAATGTGCCGTAGTTGTTTTATCCACTCATCTGTTGATGGACGCTGAGCTGCTTCCATATCTTGGCAATTGTAAATAATGCTAAAATGAACATAGGGGTGCTTAAAATGAACATAGGGGTTCTTTCAAATTAGTGTTTCAGGTTCCTTCAGATATATTCCTAGAAGTGGGATTGCTGGGTCAAAGGCAGATCCATTTTTAACTTTTTGAGGTATCTCCATGCTGCTTTCCATTGTGGCAGTACCAGTCTGCATTCCCACCAACAGTGCAAAAGTGTTCCCCTTTCTCCACATCCCTGCCAGCACTTGTTGTTTGATGATTTATTGATGATGGCCATTCTGACAGGTGTGAGATAGTATCTCATTATGGTTTTTATTTGCATCTCTTTGATGATTAGTGACATTGAACATCCTTTCATATATCTATTGGCTATCTGTATGTCCTCTTTGGAGAAGTGTCTATTCAGGTTTTCTGCCCATTTTTTAATTGGGTTGTTTCTTTTTTTGGTGTTGAGTTTTGTAAGCACTTTATAAATTTTGGGTATTAATCTCTTATCAGATGTATCAGTGGATATGTTCTCCCAATGCTATGAGTTGTCTTTTTATTTTGTTGATGATTTCCTTTGCTGTGCAATACATTTTTAGTTTGATGAAGTCCCATTTGTTTATTTTTTCTTTTGCTTCCCTTGCCTGGGGAGATATTTCTGATAAAAAATTTCTATGAGCAATGTCCGAAATTTTGCTGCTTGTTTGAAGATCACATTTTTAAATGAAACAGGGATAATAGCTAAAATATTAGTATGTGTAGTAATAATATAAAATTTGACTCACAATACCGAGTCAAAAAATAGGTATCTATGTATAATTGCACATATTAACCTTTAAATAACTCAAAATCTTCATGTTGGTAAAATCTATTCAAAGTTCTCCCAAGGGAAATGATTTGTTGAAAGACTTGCATCCCATCTACTTAGAACTGTAGTATAGAAAGGTGTCGAATAAAAAGTCTGTCATAACGATTGGAGCATTTTATATGAAGTGCAACACTCCCTGATGTGTCTGTAGAAAATCTGTGTCGAAATGACGTTTGGTGTTTGGTCTTACAACTCCCTTTGATCCTGCTTCAGGATCTACCGGGCTTGCTATTTACTTCCAAGAATTTTATATCAGACGAGAGTGTCGTTACCCATCAACATCTATGAGAGCCTTTGTAAGTTTCTGTGTTAGAACTTGGAAAGATTAAAATTATTCTTCTCTTCGAAACACAATTCCAGCACTTCCAGTGTGGCCTTCATCACATAGGTGACATAGCAAATGCCAGCAAAACTGGAGACAGGCAGAAAAAGTTATTACCACAAGTAACATGCTTCAGCTCAGGCTTTGAGATGTTCTTGGAAAACAGCCCTTAATGTTTCTCACCTTTGGAACTCGTCCAACATCCAGAAAGCTACAGTCGGAGAAACAAAACCACTCAGGAAAGAGTAGACATGCTCTATGTGATACTTAGATGTCAGAGTGTAGTTTCCAAACCAAAATTGTCGTACATAATCTGATAAATATAAATGAACTTAGAGGCCCATAAGAAAATATTTGAAGCCCAAACCAACCTAAAAAATCAAGTGACTTTAAATACTCTGGTGAGAGTACAGTGTTGTCATAGAGTTTTAGTTCTTTCTTTTCTTGGTTCTGAACTTTTAACCTATTCACTATCTTTGATTTAAATGGTGAGCACTTTAGTGAAGTATCTTACTTTTAACAGCCTATAAAGTACTATGCAAACTTACATAAGAAAATGTATACATCTATTTCTGAGGGTTAAACTGAGGGCGGGTTTGCAATATGTTCTAAGTACCCCCTCCCATCCTGTGGCTGTTTAATAGAAATGGTCTTGTACAGGGACATTTCCAAATAAATACCAAATGAACTTGACAAAAAGGTTAAACACAAATAGTTACTGGAGAACATAAACTTAATGACATAGACACTGTGAAGACTTATGTGTTTCAGAATCATGATAGTTGAAAATACCAACATGAAAAAGTAGAGCAGGGGCCTGGCTGGTGTGGCTCAGTGCCCTGAGCGCTGGCCTGTGAAGCAAAGGGTAGCCGGTTCGACTCCCAGTCAGGGCACTTGCCTGGGTTGTGGGCCAGGTCCCCAGTGGGGGGCGTGGGAGGCAACCACACAGTGATGTTTCTCTCCCCTTCTTTCTTCTTCTCTTCCCCTCTCTCTAAAAATAAGTAAATAAAATCTTTAAAAAAAGGAAGAAAAAGTAGAGCAGGATACTGTCTGAAATTGTTAGATTTTTTTCACCATTGTTTTTTCTTTTTTCATTTTCAAATTATTTTTAGAAATTGAATTATGAAAAGTAAGAAGAATAAAATAAACATGGTTTATCATATAGAAATGTTGAATTTTTATTTACATGTAATTCCACTTTTGTTTTTTAAAGAAACAAAGAGTTACAAATGTAATGAAAGCCCATTTTAATTTCCTCTTCTCACTGCTCCACCTTCCCATCAACGCTGCTTTTCTCTTGCCTGCCCTTTTTGGCTTTTTCTACGAAGCACTGGGGTTCGGGGGGGTGGGGTGGAATGCAGGCAAGGGCTTTCTCCAGCGGGTGAAGAGTGAGAGACACTCTGTACGAGTTGAGTCAGGGAAGGGATTTGTTAAGAGAAGAAGCGCAGGTGTAGAATTTGAAGGTACTGAAAAGAGAGCAAGCCTTTTCACAAATTAAGCAGGTTTTCTTTTGCTTTCTTTTATGTTTTCCTATTTTTATATGTTATCATTTGCTAAGGCTCTAAGCCTTATGCTTCTTTAAATAAAGCTCACAAGAGAAAAGCCAAGTACGTCAAAAATCACCAGGCATTGATGCCTGTCTGTAGAATATAATCACGCACTAATCATAGAGTATAGATTTGCTTTCTTCCCCAAGGCAAGATGCTCCCTGGCACCTGTGGAGGTGAGGCCCAGCATGAATGATCTGTTTTTGACAGTCTTTTCATACTTGAAAGCTCATTGACAAGTCACCTAGGCACACACTTTAACAGTCTCAGCTGGCATTTGTGCTGGCTGTGGAATTGTCCATCCAGAAGATGCAGAGGTACTTCCTCCGCCACACCGAAGTTTGTTGCTGCCCTGGAAAATCTACCTGTGTCAGCTAATATGGTATCACTGACCACATACGGGTATTTAAATTAAAGTTAATTAAGATAAAAAGTCTGCTTCCTCAGTCACACTAGTTACATTTCAAACACTCAGTAGCCGTATGTGACCAGTGGCTGCCCTACTGGACAGCATGGATGCAGAACATTCCCACCACTGCAGCAAACTCCACTGGATAGCACCGACCCGGGGCAGCAGCTCGTGGCATTATTTTCCCCGTGATTAAGAGTCCTCTGCATGCACAGCCCTTCTCAGAAATGGGTAGGTCAGGGTGACAACAACTCTTCCGGCGTTGGGACCTCTAATACTGCAACACCTAATCTCTCACTTACCTGGGAAAAAAAACGTAAAGGACCAGCACAAGGGTTGGCACGAAGCAGGTGCTCAACAAGGGTGAGCTCCCACATCTATGGGCCCAACTAGGAGAGAGAGAGTCCACATGGGTAACTTAAGATGAAAAGTCATTAATAAGGTATAATTTTGTTAACTAATTAAACGAGAGACCATGGAGACAGCAACACCGGAAAGTAGTTCTTACTGCTAGGACTGCGAGAACAGTGGTATGGAGTTCCTGAGTCTTAGAAATTTAGAGGAAGGCAATCCGGTGGGAGATGGGTGGAAAGCAGATCAGAGAGGACTGGAATGAGGAGGAGAACAAGAGGGCAAGGACTGAGGAGCGTGGGAGAAGGCTAAAGGCTAACTTGGCTAAAATAACTAAAAGGCTTTTTAAAATATGGATGCATAATATTTAATTTTGAAGGCCCACAGTTCTAGATGTAAATCCCCATGGCATTGGTAACTTCACTACCACTGGTGTTTGTGCATGGGAGTCGTTCGTTTGTACTGGTGAAAATTGAAGAGTCTGTTTTGATTTGTGGATCAATAACAAGGACTGTTTTTGGTCCCCTCAATCCTTGACTTGTATTTAATTGGGGGTATATTTTGGTGAGAGATGGGGCATGAGCTAGGAAATATGGAAAAGACTGGTGGGGTGGCGAGATACCCCATGTGGTCTCTTCATAAGACAGAACTAGGAGCCCTCTGAGAGGAGATCAACCCAAGGACAGGAATCAAGCTAACCTAAATAATAGCCTTTCATCATCAGGGCCAAGTAGTGTGTGTGTGTGTGTGTGTGTGTGTGTTTGGGATAGAGTGTCATTTAATAAAAATAATGTAGCTATAACTTACTAAGCACCTGATACTGTATTGAACCTTCACCACAATTTTATATGTATGTATATAAATATATACCCACATATATAATGTATAAGATAATACACATCTCTCCATTAAGACTAGGATTTGAACCGGCCCAGGTACGTGTGATTCCAAAGAGACACTTGTGTTACCACACCTGCACGATGATGTCTCTCTCTGGGACCTGTACTCGAGGGTAAGCGATGTGTTCTAGATGATACCATGGCCCCACTTTAAACCCCAGTTGGTATGGCCTCTAATATTTCAGTAACCTGACAAACCCTTTCTCCTACCTATCGCAGAACAAGATCTTGTTTCCAAGATCTTGTTTAAAAAAATAATCACATGGACTGGTTTGCTAAAAACTAGCAACAATAACCAAAAATGAATGAAGTTATTTCCATGGTTTGTTGACTGCTGCAGGAGAGGCTAGGGCCTCATCACCTCCCAGGCCATTTTCTGCTGTGGGCTCGAGACCTTTACTTTTCTATGTTCTTGGAACAGTGCTGCCCTCCTGCCTGGAGGTGTTTCCTCTTCCAGCAAACCATATGGCGGCTGTTTGGCTGGCCGGCTGATGTCCGTCCTCTGCACATGGCCACGAGAGCAGTGCTCTTGCAAAGGAACAGTGAGGAGACCTTTTATGCTTCTCTTCCCAGCTCGTTAGCATTTGGTTCTATTATATCCTACATTATACACACGATTTGTATAGTTTTGGCTTACTATATATAAATATTTGTCTATATTTATACTACATATAGTGAGAGGATGTGGGTTCACTTATTTAAGAAGATTTTTATAAATAAGGATTGTATTAAGACCTCAAATAAATAAAACGCCTCCCCCTTCCCAATTCTATAATTCTGCATGGGAAATGAAGAGAGAAAACCAATGAAGCATGTTCTTAAATAGGTATTGAGCTTTGAGGCTCACAGTTATCTCTCTTATTCAGCAGACATTGATTAGACACCTGCTATAATAAATTATTTGTTAAAATTTCTACTATGCAACAGGCACTCAAATCAACTCTTAAAGAAGATAGCATTATTCCTATTTTACAGGTTAAGAAACTGAGGCTTAAGTAATTTACATAATTCATTTAATGTAGTACAGTTAGCAAGAAGCAGGGACCAGATTTGAACTGCTATCTGGACGACTCCAAATGTGATATTCTTTCTGCTCCTCCTGGCAGCCTTTCTTTTGCCAGGCACTGAGTGAGGTGGGTCACAAAGATGAATACACCCTCAAAGGACATACAGCCTGGTGGGGAAGGTAGAACATGGAAACCTCCAGTGCTATAGTTTCTTCTTTGTTGGCTTAGTGTTTTTTCCTACATAGCACTTCGGAAGGCCAGCTGGAAGGGATACACCACATGCCTTCGATACTATTCTCTCTCAGAAGGAATGACCCATACAAACTAGCCGAAGTGGTATGTCAGAAATATTGGACCAAATATGTCGGAAAAATTGGACCAAATGGGATAAACCTCTTTTCCACTCTCCATCCTCAAGTTTTGTTTTTAAATGGTCTTGCCCCCTGGGGGGTTGCCAACTGCAATCTGTACACTAGAGGAGAAGCAGTTGAGGGTTTCAGAGAACAAACGCACAGACCCACTCAGGAGGTGGTATTAGAGCAGGGGCTGTTTCCTCTTGGCCAGTGCTCAAGGAGAAGCTGGAGATGTGCAAGACCGGCTCTAACACTAGGGTAGAAAAGCACAGGCAAGCCAAGCCATTCCATGCACAGAGCGGGTGATTCTGATCCAGAGTCAGAGTTCTACCAGCCAGGCCTCATTAAAACTATGAACATCCTCTTCACCCATGTGGTTGGGAGTCAGCCCTACCCTGATGGTTTCACTTGAGAGGTGTTGTTCTGAGTTAAGGAAGAGCTCAGGAGGACTGACACTGGCCATCTTTGGACATGGCTTCTCTTGGGGACACTTCTAATACTGATTTGTGAAGACGGGCTGTGAGACCCTGTATACAATGCATACACACAATTATATATCTATGTACATATCTATAGATACACACACATATTGAAAACTTTTTAAGTTAGTTTTTAAAAGTAGGTGTGCATTGGCAGTGTTCTGGGCACGCACTAAGCGTATTGCTCACACAATTTCAGTGACTCTCCACACGGTCTCTGTGAGGGTGTCATTACCACTGTCCTCATTTTCACAGACGCAGAAGTTGAAGCTTACGGTAACTAACGTGCCACAGCCCCCTCAGTTGTAAGTGGTTAAGTCAGAACCACTTTATCTACATTCATCGTTCATGTTCACGTTATAAATGATCAGGGTTCTGTAAGTAACAATTAGGCCACTCACTAGATTGCCAAATATTAATGTTTGTATCTTCTGAAGCATCTTGCAGAATATTGGCACCTAGTAGGAACCCAGCAAGTTTTATTTTATATGTCATAAATATAAATAGATAAGTTATTGCTACTGTTGCCATTATTGTTTATTTATTAATAACATAATAGGAAAAGTCAGATTCCCTAGCAACTATGATAAATTATATCGCATGATCTATAGACCTAGAGGATACTGATTGACTATGTCACATCATTTTCCTAAAGAGGAAGAGAAAAGAGCACAGTAAGAATCTGCGTGGGAGGTAATAGGAGCACAACACTCTAAGAAGTTGTTATTGGATTTGCAACAAAAGTGTCCCAGTATGTCTTAATGTTTTAAAGCTCGGTCAGTAAGAATTAATTAAAACAACGAACCCTCTGCTCACTTGGCATAAGTGATAATTTTGCAGTGTAATGTCTTACTACATTTTATAGACTATATATTAGTAGCATGGGAGGCTTGCATACTTGTTTTTATGACTGTAGTTGGTTGTGAGTGGTGAAATCTCTTGCCTGGATCCAGTCTATGTGTTGCCAAAGGAGTTGGGAGTAAAGAGGCAGAATGGCATGGCCGCCATGTGGAGGGTAGTCACAGAAACGTGCTTGCCGTGAGCAAATAAGCAGAACAACACTGAGGATTCCTGAGTCGACATGTGCACTATGTATGTGCATATCCGGGTGTTAGTTATTGTGTCATGAAAAACAGGAGTAGCCAGTATTTCTCATGAACACAGACAACAGTATGGTGATTGCCAGAGGGAATGGGGGTGGGGGGAGGTAGAGGAGGGTAAAGGGGGGACAAATGGTGGTGGAAGGAGAGGTAACCTGGGGTAGTTAAACACGCAGTACAATATACAGATGATGTATTGTAGAATTGTACACCTGAAACCTGTATGATTTTGTTAACCAATGTCGCTTCAATACATTTATTTAAAAAATAAATACATGTAGATATTTTGGATAATAGGAATTAAAATAAAGGAGACATGACATGTAAAATTCAATGTGGGAATTGAGGGGTGCCTGTAAAACGGGCCGTCATCTTTTATAGGTGACTAAAACTGAGATGGCCCATAAGTAGTTAGACAAGAACCAAAGTCACAAGAGCAGCCCTGGCTGATGTGGCTCAGGGGATTGTGTGCCGGCCTGCAAACCGGGAAGGTCACGGGTTTGCTTCCCATTCAAGTCACACCCCCGAGTTGCAGGCCAGGTCCTCAACTGGGGACCTGCAAGAGGCAATCACACACTGATGTTTTTCTCCCTCTCTTTCTCCCTTCCTTCCCTTCTCTCTAAAAATAAAAATAAGTAAATTTAACAAAAACAAAGTCACAAGAGCAGGCACTCCAGAGGAAGCTGATTCTCACGTGGGGGACTCTGTATGGCAGGTTCCAGAGAAAGTAGCAGAAGAGATTTATTTATTTACCAACAGCTACTTTTCCTCCTAAGCTTTGATTGGCAGTCCAGGCTGTTTTGGGTAAATTGATAGTGCTGCTCTAACAGGTTTTATTATTTGTGAAAAAAATAAATGTAAAAAAGAGAAAAGAATTCTTCAGTAGGTACGGTTTTGAACCTACTTGCTTAAATCACTTCATGTTCACTTTGGAATAATGCTGCTACTTATTTTATCTCCCCTTTTGGTTGTAAGAATGAAACTTCCCTATCTTCCTAGGAGCGTGCTCTTTCCCCTTGCCCCCACATCAGCACTGGTGTCCAATCCCCTCCAAATGAGCAGTTACCCTAATGCATCGTCACTGCTTCTGAGAGGCAGCCACTTAGCAGTAGCTCCCGCTTCTGAAAAGCCAGTCAGCAAGAGTTGCCCTCCAGTGACCAGGCTTCTGAGCTTCCAGGCCAGCAAGCCCCTAGCCAGCCTTTTCTGGAAGTCCGCACTTCTGGTCTCCACACTTCCCAACACCCTATATTTGCTTTGATAAACGGTGCCCTAGCAAGCCACAGATTTGGCTTCTTGTTTCAGATAGTGTAGTTGTGGTCTGCTCCTTCTTCCATTTGCTGATGGCAAGTGACTTTGCTAATACGGGTTGCAGGGAAGAGAGTGCAGCCCTTTCTTTTTATCCACCAAAATTCTGTCCTGGCATAAAACTTGCCTCAACATTAGACTAACCCCAGAGCACGGTGTGTGCCTATTTATTTACTATTTAGTAGTCTGTATTCTGTGTTTCCAAAAATGTGATGGTCAGGGGGATCATTTTGCAGGCTCACAGGTAAACTTAAATTTTTCAGTATGTGTATGCAGTCTTTAACATGGATTTGAAAAATATAAAACTAACATCTAAAGTCAGTGATTTCAGAAGTATTATTGCTTACTTCTAAGCTAATATATGATGTAAGTGTAAAAACTGAATCAGTTTAAACTACTGAATAAACAATAAAGATGCTTGACACAGTAAAAATAATCATGTTAGTATGCAGATGTTTCATGTTTGGGAAATATTGTATCATGTATTACAAGCTTTTTGAGGAAAGAGACTAGCCCTACCACATTTGCCTGATACAATGTCTAAATCATAGAAGGTGCTTAGTGAATATTTGTCCACTTAATGGGTAGAATTCCAGATAAACCTCAGGGCAATCAAGAATAATCACATCAGGAGCAACTGTAATATTAGAAAGTGAAGGCCACAGAGGTAAGGATAAAGGTATAGCTCAGTATGATGCCCTTCAAGAAGACTTTCTTGGGTATTTATGCCTAGAATAAACTTTTCATTCAGACTTCTTGGAAAATCCGTAGCATTTATCTTCATTACTCACTTGACATTTAAGCATATTCTCTTTTATATTAACAGAAAGAACTCACAATTGTTTGGCATTTCAGTTCACAAAACAATTTCACATATATTATTGATTAGATTGCTTTAGCAACTCAACAGGATAGGCAGGGTATGCCTTCCTATTCTATGAGAAAATGAGGGCTCTTGGAAGTTAAATGATTTGCTCACCTTGAACAAATATTTATTAAGCACTTAGACTATGCAAGGCTCAAGTAGCTGGACATTCCACAGGAAGCTCATGGGGCTTTTGGTCCTTCCCTTTGCAGAGGGTGCTTCAGGGTTGGGTGTATCTCCATCCTGGATTTGCTTTGTTTTATAATTTCTCTGATAATATGTCAAAACTAGAATTAAAATCTTTAACTCCACAGAAATACTCCAAGTGCAGGGAAATGCTCTCTCTTTTGGGAAAACAGTTTAAATAATAGCAGAACCAGTACCTTAAGGCTTTATGTAGATAATACTTTCTGAAAGTTCCTATTCTGTTTGGGTTTTATCTTAGGAGTTGTTGAACTTTATCAGATACTTGGTCAAATATCATTTATATATCTATACTGGTTATTTCTTCAATTTGTTGATACAGTGAATTCTACCGATAGATTTAACATTTTTAGTTGTATCTTTCTCTGTCATCTGCATTCTGTTTGATTATATCTTGATTATAATGTCTATTTCCATATTTGTGAGATTGGTCTACAAATGTGTTGTCATACTATTTGTGACTAGTATTGATCTTAAAATTATAGTGTCATATTTAATAAGTTGAGCAGCCAGCCATCTTTATCTGGGAGCTATACAGTCGTAGGGGGCTCCTAAAGACAGGGACCTTGTTTTGTGTGATGTTGCATCCTGGAGCCTGCAGCATTGCTGTGTATGAAGCACTCCATAAATGTTTTTCTAAGGTCTGAAGGAAGAAAGAAGAAAGGGTGGGAGAGTGTGAGAGTCTGTTCTTTAAACGTTTGGTGAAAATCAGCTATAAAGATATTGGCTGGTATTTTTGACAGAAAATATTAACACTCTTTCAACCTCTCCTATATTACCCGATCTACTCAAGTTTCCTGATACTTCTTTATTTAACTGCCTTACTAGTAGTACATATTTTTTCTCTAGGTATTTAAATTTGCTGCCATAGAGTTGCAGCAAATCTTCTTTTATATTCTTTACTTTTGTAAAATTATATTTTGTTGATTATGCTATTATGGTTGTTCCAATGTTTCCCCTTTGGCCCCCTCCACCAAGCACCCATCAGCCTCTCAGGCAATCCCCCCACCATGGTTCATGGTCATGGGCCATGCATAGATTCTTTGGCTACTCCATTTCCTATACAGTCCTTTACATCCCCATGGTTACTCTGTAACTACCTATTTGTACTTCTTAATCCCCTCACCTCCTCACCCATTCCCCAGTACCTTCCTCCCATCAGGCAACCATCAAAATGCTCTCTGCATCCATGATTCTCTCCATTCTTCTGATTTGTTTAGCTTGTTTTTTTCAGAGTCAGTTGTTGATAGATATGTATTTATTGCCATTTTATTGTTCATAGTTTTGATCTTTTTTTAATAAATCCCTTTAAACATTTCATATAGTCATGGTTTGGTGATGATGAACTCCTTCAGTTTTTTCTTGTCTGGGAAGCTCTTTATCTGCCCTTTGATTCTAAATGATAGCTTTGCTGGGTAGAGCAATCTTGGCTGTAGGTCCCTGCTTTTCATCACTTTGAATATTTCTTGCCTATCCCTTCTATCTAGCCTGCAAAGTTTCTTTGGAGATATTACTTGACAGTCTTATGGGACCCCTGTAGGTAATTAAGTGTGTTTCTCTTTCTGCTTTTAAGATTCTCTCTTTATCTTTAACCTTTAGAATTTTAATTATGATGTGTCTTATAGCATAGCCTCTGTGCATCCACTTGTTTGGGACTCTCTGTGCTTCTCAGACTTGCATGTCTATTTCCTTCACCAAATTAAGGAAGTTTTCTTTCATTCTTTTTTCAAGTAGATTTCCAATTTCTTGTTCTTTCTCTTCTCCTTCTGCCACCCCTATGATGCAAATGTTGGACTGCTTGAAGTGATCCCAGAGGTTGCTTATACTACCCTCATTTTTTTTTTTATTCTTTTTTCTTCTTGTTCTGATTGGTTGTTTTTTGCTTCCTTATGTTCTAAATCATTGATTTGATTCTCAGCTTCATCCACTCTACTGCTATTTCCCTGCAAATTGTTCTTTATTTCAATTAGCGTATCCTTTGTTTCTGACTGGATCTTTTTTAAGCTGTTGACACCTTCACTAAGTTCCTTGAGCATCCTTATAACCAGTGTTTTGAACTCTGCATCTGTTAGGTTGCTTATCTCCATTTTGTTTAGTTCTTTTTTCTGGAATTTGATCTGTTCTTCCATTTGGGCCATATTTCTTTGTCTCTTCATTTTGGCAACCTCCCTGTGTTTGCTTCTGTGTATTAAGTAGAGCTGCTATGACTCCCTGTCTTGGTAGCATGTCCTAATGTAGTAGGTATCCTGTAGGTCCAGTGGCACAGCCTCCACTATCACCCAATCTGAGTCCTTCATGTGTGCCCTCCTCTTGTAGTTGAGTCTTGATTGCTGTTGTCAGATTAATGGGAGGGGTTTACCCAGGCCTGTCAGCTGCAAAGACTGGCTGTGACCACTGACTACCAACCTCTACTCTCCATGGAGGATCAGCTGTGCAGGGGCCAGGTAGTGGTGCTCCAACCTGGTCTGTAGCTGTGCACTGGGTGTGCTGGCCCTGGGGTTTCCTGGGTGTTGCAGGCCAAGGTCAGCCCCCACCTGTATTTTGCCCAGGGTGGCCCTTCCTGAGATATAAAGCAATTTGCAGATGGCTGCTACTTGTGCTGGGCTTGGAGATTCCCAGGTGAAGCTGAGCTGTGACTCTAGGCTGGTTGCTGCTAGTGCCAGGCCTGTGGCCACTAGCAAGAGATCCAGGCCTGGGGGCTCACTGATTCTGGTTGTTGCTTGTTTGAGAGGATTTAGGAAGTTGTGAAGCATGAGCCAAGACCAGTCATTCATATGGGAAAGCAGCTTGCCTAGGCCCGTAAGTTGGGTGGGACGGAGCCACAGGGGAACTTTAAGGTGTGGCAAACAGTATTGGCCAGGTTGATGGAGTCTCAGAAATGGTACCAGCCTGCCAGCTCTGTGGCTCTGTGAGGGGAGGGTTCAGAAAAAGGACAATGGCCTCTGTCCACCTTTCTGTCCCCAGCTCTTGCCTTGATGCCAGACACTTCAGTTTCTCCCTGTATGTCACCAATGCTTTTCAAGCTGCTACTGCAGTGCTGGAGCTCAGAGGGAGCGAGTCTGGATAAGTCTGTGTGCAGGTTCTTTAAGAGGAACTGCTTGGGACTCCAGAAGTTTCTTCCACTGACTCAGTTCCCAGTGGTTTTTGCATCCAGAAATTTTGAGATCTTATCTTCCTGGCACTGGAATACTGGGCTGGGGAGCCTGGTTTGGGGCTGCAACTCCTCTCTCCTGAGATATCCCTCCTGAAGTAGTATTAACCATATGTGGATTTGAGACTAGTCCATTTCGTGTCTCTACCCCTCCTACCAGTCTGGATGGATGTGGTTTCTTTAATTCCACAGTTGTCAGACTTCCATTCAACTCAGTTTCTGCTGGTTCTGAGTGATGGTTGTCTATATTTTCATTGTAATTTTGATGTGGTTTTGCTTGGAGGCAAGCCATGTTTACCCATGAAGTCATTGCGACCAGAAGTCCCTCTTATATTCTTTAAATTTATTCTGTTTCTAGATGTGGTAATGTCTCCTTTCTTATCCATAACTTTGTAGATTTTTGCCCTTTCTCTCTCTTTCCCTCGCTCTCTTTAATTTGGAATGTAAGATGTTTATTTCTTTTAGTCTTCTCAAAGAACTTGCTTTTGTGTTTATGTCTTCTACTATTTTCGTTTTGTCTTGTTTTCTAGTCCATTACTTTCAGATTGCATTAAATTAATTCTCTTTTCCTACTCTGTTCTGGTAAGTTTTATTGTTTCACATTTTAAAAGATGGATGTTAACTTTCCCTAATTTTATTCTTTCTTTTGAAATATAAAGGCATTTATGGTTATAGCTTCTGCCATGAACATTGCT